>RHGI01000022.1:0-258264 GCA_005281525.1 Taphrina communis | reverse complement strand
TCCCGGTACGGCTAAGCCGGTGAAGGCCGTAACAGCCGGGGCCCGGTAAAATCACGGCACGGTAGAGCCATCTTTACACGTCCCTGACACCTCGCTTGCATGAATCTTTCCTCAAGATTGTCGCTGTACTCCTCTACACAGCCAATTCTGGTGGTTTCTTTGGTATAGTCCTGCTCAACTCTATCTTCTGCGCCTAGATACCAGCTTTCTGCGTTGCCAAAGATGAAGTGGAAGGCTTTGACGTCGGCGACGTCCAAAATCCAGGAGATTCTGTACAAAAATTGGGCGCACGTGCGCGTCCCAGAAATAGATACAATAGAAGTAGCTATAGCGTCATCAAAAGCTTGTAAGAGGGTACAAGAATTGGTATACGTGTAGTACACGTCGATAGCTACATCCTATCAAATCTTGAGCTCAAACTGGTTAAACTTGAGCTCACCGACGCGAGAGATAATTTGCGACGTCTAAAACAGCCTTGCATAATACTAGGAAGTGGTCAATTTGTGGTCAACGACGTCAGAGATAATTTGCGACGTCTAAAGCGGCCTTGTGTATTACGAGAATCATGATTGTAACATCTGAGCGCGAGGACAAGCGCAACCCATTGTTATGAATGTGTTGAATAATATACCTAACTAATTGAAGCCGCACAAGTTCTACTACTTGTGCATCCTCATCGGTTTGCCACATCGAGACTCCGAGCTCGCAGGAGTCTCAAATTTCAGTCTGGATATCCGCATGTGCTTATAGATTCGACCAGTATCTATACATTCGTGGTGGTGGGGGTTTCGAGCCGTCTAACATAACATGGACGGTTTTGCACGGCTTGTATCTGCTTGTTCAGATCCTGATGACTCTGTAGCTAAAAGCAATCCCATTGCCCTTTTGAATGTAGTGGCGAGTGCAACTTACTTCTTACCTCAAGACTCAACCCGGGCGTGCCGTGTTGTCTTCAGATTGTACATCCATCCATCTGATTTGTACGACTGCTTGTGTTACGTCTGATTCTATCAACACGCGCGTGTAAGGCTGTCGGACATGCTCTAGACTTTTGTGAGCTGAATAATTCGTACAAGAATAGACGTGTGCGCGCCAGAGATAGATCGAATGAGAATATCTGTCGCGTAGGTTTTTGGAGCTCGAAAGAGGCCGATCTGAGGCTAGCAAGATCAGAGATAAAGTGCGCAATCTAGAACAGCATTGAATGATACTAATGATCAGCCATTATCGGTTTTCCAGACTCTATGGATGCGGAGGCAGCCGGCGCAGTGAGGTCTGCAATGGCAGAGAGTGTCGGTACAAAAGCATCGATGAAAACACCGGTTTTGAGTATGCTACAAGCTCTGTTGCGTCAATACAGCAGACAGACGACGCTGGGCGCGACAGAACTCAGCTGATTTGTGACCAAGGTCAATACGATAGCTATTGTAGAACACTTTTCAAGCCGCTTACGTCTTTCTCATATTTCTGCAGAGCCGTATAATTCCGGACGACCACTTTGGACAGCACGTATGGTTCTCAAGGCTTGTTTGTTTACCGCAAAGCCAGGAACGCCACTGTAGCTCCATATACCCTGATTTCGCCGATTTTTGACATTGATTTGTACATTCGTTACCCTTTTCTCAGGCTTCAACGTCTATGCATCTACAGATGACAGTCTAGTATGCTCTCAATGCCCATGTCCAGTCAATCAGCTCGAGGCACGAAATCAAGCATGCATGCAGAGATCTCAGAATTACCACAAATCATCACGATATTGCACAATATTATTGATTGCTATTCGTGGCAAATACCACAGCATTTCAATATTGAGTGTTTTGATGACATGAAAATGACGGGCGTGAGAAAATAGTTGAGGAAATAGATGGCGTGAGAAAAAGATTGGCCAGGGAGTCAGTACTGCCTTGGCTTTTGCATAAATAGCACAGCCGATTTGTGAGCAGGTACAATCACATTCAATCCATGACAATCTCTCATCACAGCACATGAAGGTATGGACACCGTCCTTATTATCGTTGCAGACAATAACATCATGCCAGAATGAGCTTGCACTCGGAAGGCACAGACGAAAGGCTATAGCGCAGGAGTTGAGGGACTTGAGCGGCCGTCATGGAAGCTGTGCCATTCGCTGAGCTCGTGGAGAACATGTGGAGTGCCAACACAACGGACGGGATTCTGGGACACCTGAGCACGCAGGAGGATCTTATACGACTACGCCAGCGGAGTCGGACTATTCAATCTGCTGTCATGGAAGGCTCTCTTTCTTTGTCTTGGTCGGGGCTCGTCGATCGCGGCATGGTTGATGGTACAAGTGGGAGCAGGGTAACGGAGAAGAGTGCATGGCTTGTTGTGCTAATCGGAAGTGTCAGCCATACCCTCAAGATTTGGCTTATGTTCTACAAACGAAGCATTTAAGCCTGCCAAACCTGTATCAAAACCATTGAATGATTGTGAATGAATATACGTGAATGAAGAAAGAACAACGATCAATACAATAGAGCTGCTGCTGGTTCATCTCTACATGTGCCACATGAAAGACTGCTCAAAGACTGATCCTGATCACTTGATCACAACACCTCAACAATCTTTTGCACAAAACGTCTGAGCCCGCTACACTTTGCTGATTCGCCTATGCGCTGGAAATTTCGTACAAATCTGTGCAAATTCAAGTCAGCTACACGTTATGCAAATTTCTGTAATTTCGAATAATCTTTTTGGTCCACATGTATCATCGTCACATTTTATGCTGGTTTGAGCTGTTAAACGAGCACAATTTCCCACAATACTGGCTATAGCGTACTTGTAGCCCTGAAACAGCATTGAGTCGACGCCTAGGAGGGCAATTGGTCAAGCTCCTGCAGCAAATACTAACACATTATGTCTTCGCTTTCAAAACAGGATCTACATGTTTTATCTGAGACACAAAAAATTCTGGCTGAACGCGTGACAATCAGCCTGCACTAAGGTCGACTCAGTAATTTGGCTTCTATCATTCAGTTCTGGCCTCGATAGAGAGAACTCGAGATATGCTTCGTGCAAGAGGCGTGATGCAGTTTGTCCGTGTTCTTTCTATCTGATGAGATGCTAAGTACAAACTTCAACATTGTAGTATTGTTGTTACACTGATTCTAGACGGCCGGAAAGGAGGAGTTCGTATAGAAAGCAGAACCTAAAGTCACACCAGCAGTGAAACATGGCAACAGATCTCCACCGCGTCTGGCACCGAGACAAAATGTAGATTTACAAATCACAACATAGTGGTCGATATCAAAGACGATCAGTGTGCAAGATAACAACTTTCTAAGTAAGCATAGTCTTTCAAACTATTCTCAGGATGTGAAATCCCCCATGGCTCGGTGAACTGGCGTGCCAAGCGCAGTATCATACCTGTCCTCCGTGGAACGAGCATTGACTAATGCTGAAAAAGACATCCAAATCGTCTTTTGACTTAGTAGGCACATCACAGCTTGTCCCATGCTCTCAGGCAGAAGTCGGACTCACAGCACACGATACTCAAACAGTCCACTTCATTGGGAGCTTTGATTCTCTCCATAGATCTTGCGGATAAAGTATGCTCATAGAGTCTCGACGCGCCGTAGCTTGTGCGTCCTTTGCAATTGGTTCGTGCGACAAGGAGCCAATTTAGCTCATAAGATCTACGGAACAAAAATTCGTAGTAGCCGTGGGTGGCAGTGATGCAAAGTAAGTGTGATCATTTCATTTGTGTAAAGCCAAATCTACAGTCATTACTGTGTATTTGAACCTAGCGGGACTTCTTCGCTCGTGGCGCAATTTTTTCTATCAGCATTGAGATCTTGCTTCGTTGTCGTCGTTGTACAGGACATCTTGGCTGCGTGCTTGACGTGTACCTATACATCAAGCCTGTTGGTGTTCAAAATATGACCTCACCCTGTGCTGACCTCAAGAACACATAGCCTTGTCAATTCAATTGGTTCTTACCGTTCGGCCCGTCTGACAAAGATCGAGTCGAGGAAAATCCTTGTAAATGTGACTACGGTGCTTTAAAAATACTAGGATTGCCCGAAAACGGCTTATCAAGCAGTTGGTAAACGAATTACTGTCAAATAGTGCTCAAAACAGCATCCTCCATGAAATTCTAGCATTTGACTGTACTGGAAACGGCAATTCTCGATGCTTGCGAATCATGATCGCTTGCGCTTCACCATTCTCCACATCTAGATCAAAATATCCGCTATTAGCACCGAAAGCCAAGATCACTATAGGCCGAACAGGACCAACCTGGGTTTCTTTCCCAAAGGTCTCGTGTACAAACAAAATACCTTCCATGAGATTGTCGTCATTGAAGCAGACTCTATTCGAGACAAATGCTTACGCATCGTATTAGCAATTGCTATCGGCCTGCAAGGAACCTCGACCAATGTGCCACGAAATTGCCACGCTCAAGAGAGACAAAAGGCATGATTTATTGCTATATAGGAGCCAAAAATCTGTACACCAACGTTGAATGGGAATGGACACGGTGATGGTGTATGACGCTTGGTCTTCGTCCCCGACTCTAACCTGATTGTTTCACTGAATGTTCGCGTGGCAAGTCATCCCAGCGGTCTGAACAGCCTTACGCTTACCGTATAGACAGAATCTGTCATCTAAGAGTGCTCATATCCGTGAAGATTAAGCACGCGATAAGAACGAACGAGGGAACGGTAAACACTCGAGCTCGATATTGGTTGACTCGGCGAAAGACTACCACGGACCAATTAGTAAGGTCTGCCAGAGGAGCCGACTGAATAACCTTCTTTCAGAGTTCGATCTTTGACAATGTTCAGTAACATTGATTGCGCACATTTTGATGTTATGCAGGACGTTGTAAAGAGCTTGTCATACGACATTAATGTTGCGTAAGTATTGTCGACGTGTTCCGGATCAATTTGTGCATCGAGGTCGTTTTGCTGCAACATAACCGCGAGCACATAAGCGGAACGGATTCGATGATCAGAGTCGAGGTTAACGAGGGATTTTTCGTACAGCCAAGTAGAAGTCTCGTGCGCACGGCTACGCAATTCCCAGCTCAAATCTGCGAGGGCGGCTCTGTATTCTCGTGGCACCGTTCGAAGCTGTGGATCGTGCTGGAACATAAGGCGCCGGACATGTTCGATGTGTTTGGAGATGCCGAGAAGCACCTGGGCGAGTGAAAAAAGTTCTTCCTCCGTGAAGAAGGAAATTCGAAGCGTAATGACCTCAAAGAGACGTTCGGTTTCTGCCAAGATATGTGCCATACTTCGCAATGGATCTTACAGGGATTCTCTCACGAGCGAAGTCACATCTATGATGATGGATGAGAGAAACAGCGTGCAGTAGTGGGCGAGCGCTGATCAAGAAATCATGTCAAGACTGTATAGGAAAGATTGTATATCGAACACGAAGTATACATTGTGTCAGTCGTGCTTGTGCGTTCTGAGGTTGATCGGGGAGCTCCGAAATTTCTGCCCGGTGGAAGAAGCCACCGATATTGCACAAACAATACCTGATATTCGTCTACACATGCAAACGCAGTTGTACGTAGCTACTATATGACACGCGCATGGTCTTGCGTGATCGCTAGCAAACATGACGTACGCTGCTATGTTATCGGAGATGCGTTACAAAAGATTGCTTGTTTGTCTTGAGAAAAGTTCTGAACGTTTGCAGCCACCAAGTGTTTATTCGTGCATGTATGTGCATGCCCGGCTGCGCAGCTGCAGCGCCAGGTTGACTTCGTCGACACGTCTATATCGAAGACCGCCTCATACAAGAATGACACTTGTGCTCGAGCGTGTAGATAGCTTGATTGACTGTCACATTAACTTATGTCATGCTTGCAAAACCCAGAGTTCTATGCACAATACGGGCTTTTTATTTATTCAAGGCGTCATGTCTGCAGAAGATCGAAACCTGTACACAAGACAATCAAATTTGTTACCACAGCTGTCAAAGTCGTCAAAGGATGTCTCAGACTATGGTGCTGGCATCTATCTCAGAGGCAAATGCGGTGTCAGAGCTCAAGAACTGTAAACAAGAAATATAACAAGTTCATTTGAGCTTGCATGCATGGCGTTGCAATCACTCAATTAAACCAAGTCATGACAGATCGAGAGTGTACCGCAAGTCAGCCATGAGCTGGGAGTGTCACTATATATATGAGGCGGGACTGCACCTCAACTTTCCACTCGACAAATTCCTCACTCCTGCTCTCAATCTTTTTACTTCACGCTCTCCTCGGCCATGGAATTCAGTCTCAGATGCCAGAATGAGCTTGCACTCGGAGGGACCAAACGACGGGCTATGGCGCAGGAGTTGAGGGACTTGGCAGCCGACATGGAAGCTGCGCCGCTACCCGAGCTCGTGGAGAGCCTGCGGAGTGCCAATAAACCGAATGGGACCCTGGGACGCCTGAGCACGCAGGAGGATATCGGACGCCTGCGCCAGCGGAGCCGGACTATCTGCTGTCAATGGAGGGCTCTTTTTTTTGTGGTCGTCTTGGTGAGCTCGTCAATCGCGGCATGGTTGATGGTACAGGCGGGTGCTGGGTCCACGGAAAAGAGCGCATGGCTTGTCGGATTGATTGGAAGTGCCGGCCCTACCCTCAAAGCTCTGCGCATCTTCTACGCGCGCAATGTCTGGGCCCGCTGGACTTTGACCATCCTCCTATGCTGCCATCAAGCCGGCGTTCTCCTTCTCCAGCAGCCTCGATCTTGGGAAACGATATGGTCTGGCCAGTTCAAAGACTCCGGGTGGCTGGCTTTAACGGGATCACTTCTAGAGGGCGTCGGGCTCGAGATTTTGCAACTCTCCGCTTTGGAAGCATGTATTTTTATCTATATGAAACAAAGGGAGTTGGAGACACAGGCAGCCAAGTATGTTTTAGAGCGCTTGTAGGTATTTTTATTCTTATAGTATTTTTATCCATTTATCACACGCTCTCTTGCACCATTTTGTCAATTGAATACACGAAGAATATCAACTTCAAGCACAAACAGTGACCGTCGTGGCTGGCAAGGTCTTGGTGACACTACAGACACTCGGGGTCTTTGTTGCAGTCTTGGTGATTGTGGCTGGATTTGCCGCTGTGACACTCACAATCTTGGTAATTGTCGTCGGTGCTACAGTTATGGTAGCTCGTGATGCAGATCCCTTGATATGTGTAGTCGCAGTTGAAGTTGCAGTCACTGCATAGTTTTTCACGATGATCGTTGCTTGTGTGCTCAGCACCCCGATATAAGTGGCGGTCTGTACCGTATTGGTCATTGTCGTTGTGTACGGGGCTGTAAATCGCGAGACAAGATCGATCGAAGTGACCGTCACCCCAGCCTCAGTAAAGGTTGCGGTATCCGAGGTGTCTGTCACGGTCGTTGTCAGTGATGGCTGAACCGTTGTCTGAGTGATGGTTGGTAGAGCTCGAGCTCTGATATCGACCTCGAGCTCAAGTGATCGTTTTGACCAGCAATAACCAAACAAGCAATGCTTGTTTGAGGATTTCTTGCCACATGATTGTGTTATAGTTTGTGTTGGACCTGGTGCGTAAATGGTTGACGTCGAGGTGGCACCGCGTATGATTGTCGCTGTCGTGGTCACGGGAGCAGGAGTTGTGGTAGAAGTCAGTGTCTTTACGATTGTGGAGCCCTGGATAGTTGTTGCTATTGTACTGCCAGGATCCGTCACTGTGATTGTCTTGGATAACGTTTTCGTGGAAGCTGTTGCACCTGCCACTGTAATATATGTGGTGTCCGTATAGACTGTGCCACTATAATATGTCGTCGTATATTTGTCCACAACAACAGATGGAACAATCACGTCTTCGTAGTATGTTGCAATACTTGTGAACTGGGCGACAGACACGGTATGCTGAGTAATAGTTGCCGTCGCTCCTGCCTGAGTCACGCCCACTACAGGTTGTAATTGAAGGTATTGTTGAACTTGCGAATGTCCTTGATTTCCGTAGCCATCTGCGCAAGAGAGTGTGAAGGTAAAGATGTCACTTCGCCATGGTTGACCAGCATTTCCAAAGGTTAGTTTCACATTGCTTTTGCCAGCATCCGTCAGAGGTGTCCAAGACATGCCAGGGTTGTTAGCAGAGGCTATACTTTGCAGGTAACACGATCCATATTGTTGCGAACATGAAGATTCGTAGCCAAAGGTATACGACGAAGTGATGTTACTGCCATCATAAGGTGCGACGAGAGTATTCTCCTCGGGCAAAAAATAACTGGACCACGGTGGTGTTACTTGATAGACGGCTTGACATGCACGGCTGCCACTAGCAGCAGTGAAATGAATCAAGTTAGTGCCGAGTGTCCCACTAGTTCCTGGTTGCTCGATCTGAAATATGCTACCAGCAGTCCCGGAATTCTGACGCGAGACCAGTGAAGTAAAATCTGGTAAAGTGACGTTACAGCTGTTCTGCAGGACTCCTAATTGCTGCGGGCACTGCAGAGGAGCGCTTGCGGTGGAACCAGTACTACCAGATGTACCAGAGCTTGATGAGCCTCCTGAGCCTCCCGAGCCACCAGAACTACCGGAGCTGCCGGAGCTGCCAGAGCTGCTAGAAGAACCAGGTACAGAGGATGAACTCGAAGGTGGAATTGCTACCGAGCTCGAGGTAGTTGTGCTCCCTGCTGGGTTCGTTGTGGGGTTGATGATCGTTATGTTGTTAAGCGTACCACCACCGCAGCTTGATGGGTCACCTCCGTCACAAACTATGCTGTAACCAGCCGTAGCACTAGTCGAACCGCTTGCTGTTACCTGTAGTGTAGTGACAGAAATCAGATCATTGGAATCGAAAAGTCCTTGATCTGCGAAGCACTGAATGTCACCACGAGCAAGTAAGATACCGCCCTGCGATCCTTTGCCGTCCGCAGATGGCTCATTCGCGTCATATCCATTGTTGTTCCAGAAGTGAAATTTGAAACATCCTTGTAGTCCAGGCGGGTTTCGTGCCTGCAAATCTTGGTAAACAATGTCCCACATGTAGTCACACTAACCATTAGCTATGCACTTCTCGATTCATGAAGACTTACAGCATCGTGACATGCGACTTCGTACCAAGCAGAACCTCTGACACGGTTCTGCAATGTTATTGTACCTCCACTCGTGAAGGTTGTTTGATTGTATACCGCAGAACAGGTAGCTGCCACGTCAGGAAAGACCTAACACAGTGTTTAAGGATCTCTTACATCCACTAGGCTGACAATACGGTCCAATAGTGACCTGTAACATATCATTGCTAGATGACGAGCCGCCGTTTGTACTTGTTGTAGAGTTATCCGAGCTGTAGGAGACTGTAAGCGAATCACCGATGGTTGCCTTATACTCAGCTGTATCACTACCGATAGTCATCTCGAAGCTGAGAGTGTTGGAGACTGCCAAGGATTGCTCTGATGTAGAGCTGTGACCTAAGGATTTAGTATGGCAGAATCCGTCCCTATGTCGTGCACCTTACTCCAAGAAGTCGTTGCCGTGTCCCCTTCGGCTATGCTAAACGTAATTGACCCGGGAACGTTGGAAGATCCCTTGACGGTCTGTTGCTGGAACTTGACTGTCGGATCGCCCGATAAAACGACATGAGCACCAGCGCCAGACTGTTGACAGGAGAAGCCCTTCCAAACATTAGGTCCAAAGTAAGGATCATCCTTCCACTCATTCCAGCCTGTGATCACTGGTCAGCTAGGATCTATGCTGCCAGATTGACTGACCATATAATTGCTGAGAAACAGGGTCACCATAGACAAAATTATTGCCCCTGTTGTTAGCGTTCTCTGTTTCCATAGTCAGGCCGACGCCGGAATATGTCCCGTCACCACCATTGGTACTGAAGTGTATGTCCTGTCCGGAAAAGGTGTTGAGATTAAAATTATTGAATGCGGTATTGAAGGCTTCTTTGATGGCATTACTGGTTTTCAGATTCAGGCCGGTGAAAGATGCTTTCCTTGTAGATATTAGAGTAAAGTTGAATCGTGGTCGAGAGTCATTACGTTAGTGTTGTGCAAACACCCCATTCCGCAGGGGCGTAGACGGCTGTAGTTTGCTCGTCATTTTGATTATTGCCGGCGTTCTTGTCAAATCCACTGTCGGTGCGTTTTTGCAATGTCGAGATTTGTGGCACGGCGGCCGGTAGTGTAAGAGCGGTCACTCCGTGGTCAACGAGAGTTGAGATGATGAGAGTTTGAATGGTAAAGAGCGTCATGGTGGTACTCTTCATCCTGTGAAAGACTGTGTCTCACTGAGGACTTAATCAGAAAAGAACGTAGTGAAAGAGAGCGTATTGGAATGAATCGTAACGTCGTAGAGGCGTGCTAAGCTGCTTATGTAGTGCATGTTCGAGGCTCTTGCGATGGAGTCAAGCTTTCTATCGTCCCGCAGGGGCACACGGTTCATAGCGGCTGGAAAGACATCTCCAAGCCTACCATATCCCCTGGATTTCATCCCGCATTCTCCGGTCCGCTTTCTGCATATGAGATCGGACAGACTCCTGATATCAGACGAATACACATGACTCCACAGTATGCTACACATGTTGATACTGGGACACTGCGACTACCTTCGATCTCGAATGATCGGATAGAAAAAGCACAATGCGTGAGCCATGGCAGAGATTGTAATGAGTGCAATGCATGAGCGTCCAAGCGTCGCTGCTGATGGCTACCATCAATTGTCGTATGGATTCTTTACACGCCGCGGAGCAAAAACCATGCAGGATGAAGCCAGGAGCGACGTGGCGCACGGCAGAGTCATAAACTGCCGATGACAAACGATGCATACCCCATATATGCTGACGAGGAGTCCTCGATTCGGCTTCTCGCCAACGAATCTAGATCATCAAGCTTTGTTGCAAAGCACAAGTCAGCACCAAGGTTCGTTTGTGAGGCATTCAGAATCGAATCACCAACGACTGGCCTGTATAGCCGGCTTTAGGAACGCACATGTATCGATTGCTCGCGCAGCTTGACCGGAAACACCGCATCCGAGGTTCAACACGCAGCGAGCCGCATTGATGTCCTGGAGTCACTTTTGACCAAGGCTCTTTGTTCGTCTGTCCCGAGAAATTTGTTCGCGATCGTTCACGAGTCCCGGAGTATACGAACGCCTGCCGTCAAATTCCCGGTAGAAACGCCAGGGGTCAACATGTATATGACATTGCAACGAGAAGTTAGCCTGTCAGTGCCACGCCCCTGAAGGTTAAGCTTTGCGATATACTTCTATGTATTTATGTAAGAAGTTCATCACTGCATAGGAACACCAGATGCTGTGCCCTTTGATGATTGCGAATTCATGGGACAGTCACAACCGTCTTGCCTGCCTGGTTTCTACGGCTTCCCGCTATTATATTCCAGAGCGTTGGAGAGCTGAAGTACTAGAGATGAGGTTTCTCATGATTCGCAGCTGGCCAGAGCCCTGCAGCTGACAAGGGCGCCAATTAATGCTTGTTTTGTGAGCCGAGGACACCACAAAAAGCCCGATGCGAGGTCGTTGTGGCACACGTGCACGGGAGAGTTTCGATATTGCACGTGATCTCTTTTACGAGCCTCTGCGATCGATCGCACTCTTTAGAACTTCTAGCAGAATTGAAGGTCGACAGTATTATCGCTATTCCTTGTGAATGTATACAACTGTATGATCTGAGGCCAGCTCTTTGAGACATCTGACAAGGACTTCGGATGAATATGTTCACACTGCAATGTGAGACATACCTGACACAATCTCAGTCGTCTGGAACTGGACTATGTAGGGGAAGGGTCAAGGTATTGGAAGAACTATTGGATCGCCGGCGCCTCGAAAACTTTGAGCATCTATATGAGCTGGTTCAAGTCAAAAGTATTTATGCCATGCATATGGTAGCTAGTCGCCGTGATTCGTGATCGCGCTAACAAAGATTATACGAAGGGATAATTACTACCCGCATTGGTTTCGGGTTTGCCGTACGCATATACCTCGGAAATAAGTTATAGAACCGAGACTACACATAATATTGCACCACTATATATTGCAGTTGTCTCAGAGCTTCGTGCGCATTGTCCACCTAGTTTGGTCCTGCAGCTGCTTTGGATGTACATTGGTTAACGATCAGCGCATACACTCCCAGTAGAAATGATCCACGCAATTGTCCTTGCCACGAATTGTCGTTCTACCACGTCGTTCGCGTCGTCAAATCGATTACAAAGAACGTGCGGCTTCTCAGTCACGGTTTTCATTTGTTGTATAAGCATGTAAATCATGGTTCAGCCTTTCGTGGGCGTTTTGGTGATGTCTCGGACCACGTCGTGTGAACAGTCCAGGAATTGCGATGATGTAAAACAGTCTGGGGCATCTCGGCAATTAACGCATCTACAACATTCACAAGAGCTACCTTTCAAAATAAATTGGTAATCTTGGCCAATCGAATCCTGGTCTACATCAACGCGAGCTCGAGCAGCTCGCAATTCGACAAACTCGAGGTCGCCTCACCCACCAGGTAAACTGGGGGATCTGCTCAGAACCAATCGAAACCTAGAGATTCTGCCACCATCTGTCTAGTGCTGCGGCGCGGGGAACGTCGCTCGGACGAAACTGAAAGGCGGCGCGAATTCCGCCCCAAAGTCGAAATTGAAAGTCATCTTGGCAATAATATTGTGTGGGGATGGTTAACGTTCCGGAATTGGACACGGGAGCTATATATTCTTCGCATCGACCGGTCCGTGCCCGCAGGTTCGCGGTCACAGCGCAGTCATTGGAAATAAGAACATAGCTTCTCGTCTTGTCTACTCGGACTCTTTTTCCCCCCTGAGCAGCACCAATCTTCATTTCACGAGAACTGAACCTTGTCAGAGTGCAGCGAGACAATGAAGTATTGCTTCCGTCAGGCTCAGCTTATCCTCGGTATATGTTTGGGCACAGCACATGCATATGCAAGTGAGTCCTTATATAACTGGTCACCGACAGATCGGACCGTCTATCCAGTGGCAATCTACGCATTCAATGGCACGGTCACGAATAACGGACCAGTATTCGGCTTCAACGATACGGATAATGCATACACATTATCAGCCGGTAGCGCAATCACTTATGACTTTGGACAGATGACGGCCGGCTACCTCACTGTCGATATCGGCCTCTCGACGAATAGCTCGCTCAACATCTCCTACAGTGAAAGCTCCATGTTTGTTGGACCGAATTCCGACGAGTCCGTCCTATATGGCGAAAATGATGGTTCTCTACCGGTCCTTGCACAGCCATTCAGCTCAGTAACTGTAGGCTCGCAATATGGACGCGGCTCGTTTCGATATGTTACCCTTACTGCCACAGACAACGTGCAGATTCGGGGTATTTCGAACCAGTTCGCCGCACTGCCCGGCACTCCAGACAGCGGTCTGCGAAACTACACCGGGTACTTCTCGAGCTCAGATAACTTGTTGAACAAAATCTGGTATGCCGGAGCTTACACGAATCAGTTGTGTCTGATCGCTGCAAACTCTAGCGTTGATCACGTCACATATATCGTGAATGGAGGCGGCTGGGGCAATAACGCAACCGTCGACCCTTTACAGCCCCAAGACGTGTTTCTCGCTGATGGAGCCAAGAGGGATCGTAATCCATGGGCGGGAGATTTCAGCATTGCTGTCGCCTCTGTCGCAGTTTCGCAAAACAGAGACAACCTTGCTAGTGTCAGGAATTCGCTAAGAGGCATGCTGATACTCCAGAGCAATACTACGCAGTACTTTCCATACGCAGGTTCACCACTGGGAGTGTTCTTGAATCCCTTGTCAGATACCTATCACATGTGGACCATTGCCGGATTTGCAGACTATGTTCTGAGGTCAAATGATGTGTCCTTCGGTACTGAACATGTAGCTGCTGTCGTGAGGGGTGTCGAAGCCGTCCGTCAACAAATCGACAGTACTACACGTCTCTTCAATGGCAGTGGCACAAGTGATTGGGGAAGAGTCGGTCTGTCAGGTACTGCGACTGTCACGAATGCCATCCTGTATCATATTCTACAAAGCATAATGCAGCTCGGCTCCGTCTTGAATAGCAGCAGTCTGAACAGTTCTTATCTGGCTGACCTGTCTAACAGTGCTGATGGGATTAAAGCGGGTATCAATACGTACCTCTTCGACTCGCAAGCAGGTTTGTACTTTGACAACACTACCATCGCAGGACGCACATTGTATCCACAGGATGGCAACTCGTATGCGCTGCGATATAACCTGACACAATCCTCCGCGCAAGCACAGCAAGTCTCGAATGCTCTTGCAGCACGCCTCGGCTTGTACGGTGCACCTGCTCCAGAGTTGCCAACTGCGATTTCTCCTTTCATTTCTGGACACGAAATCGAAGGTCATTTCGCCGCAAATCCTTCCAATTCTACCAATGCTCTCAGCTTGATCCGAAGGCAGTGGGGTTACATGCAAAAGTTCAGTCAGTCAACCTTGCTCGAGGGCTATGCTACCGATGGATCATTGAAATATGCCTTCTATCCGACTGCAAGCTTCATCAGTCATGCTCATGCATGGAGTACGGGACCGACCGCGTCACTCATGAATCACATTGTTGGGCTGTCTGCAGCCACATCCTCGGCTTCCTGGATATTTGCACCACAATACATCGGCTCTGGCCTCTCATATGCTTCTGGTGGTTTCAACAGTGGCAACGCAACTTATGCAGCTTCCTGGCAAATCGCTAACAACGGCTCTATGAGTGCTTCTCTGAACGTCACGAGCAACGCAACAGGCATCATAAGGCTTCCAGCGCAGGGTACACGTTCACTATACATTAACGGTAGTGCCAGAGCAGTGCGTTCGTTGAGTTCTGGTCAGATAGAAATCTCTGGTATACCTGCAGGACAATATGTACTGACGTATTGAGAAACGATCATTCGTTCTTGCGTAACTTACGGATCATGTATAACATTGTGCAGCACCAATAGTAATAATAAAAAAAGACCGTACAAGATGCTAAATTCTCCACAACTTACAGACACAAATATCTGCTCGCACATGCTCTTCATCACAGCTAATTCCTGGCCTGAAACCGATCGAGACGCTCAAATATACTAATTGTCTTGGTTTGTTGGTCTGGCAATTGCAGTTGCAATATTAATATTAGTGATGCATATGCATGTATATATTTGGTTCAATAACGTTAACCATATTTAGAGAAACGCCGAGAGCGGTAATGCCAGCCGAGAAAAGCCCGAATTTGTTTCCGTCTGCATGATCTCCACGATTTGTGGTGAGGTATCGTCAAACACAACACATGGTTCGTTCATGTTGATATCGCACTCGGGAAGGACTGGCCAAGCTTGTACATAATCATGTCATGACAAAGAGGAGCACTTACGGAGGCAAAGAGGCAGATGAACGAGTAATCGTCAGACGAGCCCCGCGCAAACCCTATTGCCATGAGTGCAAGGAACGAAGGGTGGTGTGCGATATGCTTAAGCCGGCATGCCGACGCTGCTTGAGGAATGATCGTGAATGTGTGTGTGCATGTTGTAACGCTGCTGAGCATGACGCTGACTTGTCAAGGTCATTATCTAGCGCACCCAGATTTGACGATCAAAACAACATCGACTACACCAGAAACCCAGGCGGAGACATCTACGCAAGCCGACACATGGTCACAGCGACGGCCACTTACATTTGAGCATGCATCAATGTTCAAATTCCCGGCAATAGAGTACAGGCCCAATGATGGACAATTATATATCGACATGTTTCACAACGATACACAATCGCACGGCGTCACCAGCAACAACAAGAACGGTGTTACGGCAGCGCAAAAGGTGGTCAATGAAGTTGAGGATTCGGTCAAGTTCACGGTGGAATCCTTTCTTGCGATGTTCAAGATCCAGCCGGAAGACTTTTCTGCTGCCATGAACAAACACTTGCAGGACTCCTACCTCGAAGCATTCTTGACACAAATCCGAACCCCTGCCACCTTTCTTGCATTCAACGATACATGGACGGATATCCTGCGACGAGAAACGGACCTCACCATCCTGCTGGCTGCTCGTGCCTGCGGAGCGGTTCATGCCGGTCACCCCAAAAGTGCAAAGTTGCTGTACGATACATGTCTCGATCGACTCAAAAACATTCCTCCTGATTTGGTGCTTGTCAATAGTCTAGCCTACCTAAAAGTATGCGCCGCGGTCCTGATCATGTTTAGCTGGGAAATGAACTTTCCCGGCATGACGAGGGATCGGTTCCTGATCCATTTTCATGGGGTCGCCAAGATGCTGAAGGAATACGCTCCTAGCCGCAATGCTGCAGCAACATCCGGACAGGACTCTGGCCAGGGTACCACGATGGAAACTGTCTTTCTCAAGCTCTTGCTGCAAGAGTACAAGAGTTGCGAATGCGTCGCGACAGCCACCCTTAGAATCCCGCCATCCATATCCCTGCAACTCTACGATCACTTGCAAAAACAATCGGGCATCCCGCCCAGCACCGATCTGGACCTGGACATCGTCTACTCCGTCTGCCACATGACAGCAACGGCCTGGGACGCGCCCTTGTCGACAAAGATCGCGACGCTCGATGAAGTCTCCCACATCTTGCGCCGCGCGAGTTGGCACGACCAAGTCTTGCGGGAATCCAGTATCCCCGCCAACAATGAATTCAGCACCGCCGAGCCGCGCCCATTCACCAGCGGCCTGCGCATCCCCCGCCCTTGGCCCGTGGAGACGTGGAAGACCAATTCATATCTCATGTACTGCGAAGCCGCCATCCTGCGCCTACAAATGACCATGATGGGCGAGACCTGGAATGGGTACCAAGGGCGCGAGGCAATACTCGCTCGCGCGCACACCCTCGTCCGAGTCGCGTGGTCCATGCTCACCTTTGAGATACCCGCCGGTCTCGCGTGGACTTCGCTCGTCCTCATGGTCGCCTACGAGAGTTATGCGCTCCTTTCTGGGCCCAGTGACGTCTGTCGCGACTGGACGCGGCGCTTGTGCTTGCAAGTGGTTCAAAAGGTCGGCCTCGGCATGGCTTCCATCTTTACGCAAGAACTCATCCGCATCGACCGTCAGCGCATTATTCTATGAGATTTTGTCACACCACTACTGACAAGAGAGATTATAATCACGATTCACGGATTGATGTTTAGTAAATCCGGTATATAGTACAGCATAGTTTATACAGATATACATAATATGGTTACATATACTTACTTACATATATAGTGGATGCGGCGCAAATTTAATGTCGTGCTCAGACATGAAGGCCAACACCTCGCTTGTTGCGCCCGCCAAGGAGTTCCGTTGTAAAAGTAACGTGCTCCGATTTTTCCTCCTGGCTCCACAAGTTCGAATCGAATGTCTCCATGCTGCGGTACGTGGATGTGCCTAGCAATTGATGAATGATGAAGGCCGGGTTGGTGAGACGCAACTGGCCGAGTCTCACGATATTTGCGCAATCTCCGTCGGCGTCTGCTGTGTACTTGTCGTGTGTGCCATGACCGGCATGAGATGCCTTGTTGAGTGCCACGCTCGAGCACGTCAGGGCACTGATGAGGAGTATGGCTATGTACACGCCGTACAGGTATATCAATACCACGAATGGCAGTAGTGCGCGGAGTGGTACTGAAGTCGTCAGCTGTGTGCCGAGAATATAGCCTTCTTGCTCCAAAGCTTTGCTAGTAAGCGTGTTTCCCGAGCCGTACGCTAGACTGTCTGCTGCAAGCTGGCGCGCGAAAGCATTTGCGTACATGGTCGAGTTTCCCGAAAGGGCAGCGGAGTTTGTCTGTGATATCGTGTCTGCAATTTGAGCAGTGATGATTGGATAGAGCAAGACATCGGATTCATTCTTGGACAGGTAGGTGTAATTTGTAATTGAGATTGAACCGCTGGCGTATTCGTATGTGACAGAGTGTGCAACAATCGAACACCAGAGCATGATTTCCGGGACAGAAGCACTTTCGCCCAGATCGCCAGTAGTGGCAAAACCATCGTCCGGATCAGTACCCACGGACGGAACTTGCAGCGGGATGAGGAACCGTTGCTGTACCACCGAGTTGTCGGGCATGCCCGCAGTCAGATTTGTCGAATTGGGCGACGTATAGACATCCACGGCAAGATTATGGATTCCCGTGGCGCCAAGGCTATAACCATTTGCTGTTGCAGCATTAGACAAGCCTACGGCCGAGCAATTGTAGCCACTCGTTCCATGCGGTATGCTTCGTAATTGACACTCTTTCGTGGCAACACGACACTGACCAGAAATACCCACGGTCGTAGCATTAAAGTTCTCTGTCCCCTGCAGGCGCGCATCGACCGTGATTGCCAAATTTTCGACAGGCTGATTGAAAGTCTGTGCTACTCGCTCGGTTCCGGACACATTTGCAAACACAGCATAGGCTTGATTGGGGTATCTAAGGTATTCACCGCTTACAGAAGCACCAATCGAGCAGGGAGTAGTCAGCCTCACGCCATTGACGTATGGATTCGAGCAGCTCGTGTTGACCGTTCGTCCGTAAAGCGTAGAGCTTGAGATTGACTGCATGGTGCCTGCTGAGGTGACGGACGTCGTGGTGGCTTCGTGCAGGTAAATGTCGACAAAGCTGATTGTGTGCGATAAGAGTTGAGCAAAAAGAGACACGGCGATAGCCTTCAGCAGTAGGGCACTGTTGTTACCCTTTCGCCGCCTCCAGGACAGCGACAGGGCGTTGCACAGTGCCCACAATCGTCCACTGGTACACAGAGCAACAAGTTCTGAAAATTCCGGGATGGAGATTGACCCGGATTTCCTGTTGCTCTGCCAATTCTGAGACAATCGAAATGCCGCCAGAAGCATGATGACTCCAGAACAGGCAGATTGTGCAGAGTCCACAATCTTGGACACTGTAAGGATGATGTTTACGGGGACCGTGGTGAAGAGCACCTGATCGTTGTTGCCGGGACACAAGGGGGACTGATTATGTATTTCTGGAGCGCAACGCCTTGTCACTGTTATCTTTGTCGCAAAGAGCCAGGCGACCAGTGTGGACGCCAATCCGAGTGTAACCATCAGGGCAAAGAATCCAGGAATGAGTGCGGACCACAGTATCTTTTTGTGATACTTGCTAGGAGGTTCGCGACAAGTCACCGAGGACGAACTGCTCGTCTGTCGAGGAATAGCAGGGGAAGCATGATCATCACGCTGTGCCCCCAAGATTTCCCGCTCCGACTTGGCAAAGAACTTTTGCAAAGATATGGGCGTGACTGGAGACAGCTCAAAGTCATCGTCAAAGGATTCGTCCACTCCATTCCGATTGTCCATTTTGTTATGGCGTACGAATCTTCCGACCACTAAATCTTAGCATGAACAAATCCAGCTCTATCGACGGCACTCGCTTTGATTTTGATGATTTCGATTGATAGAGATCAAGACAAGAGCTATTCAAGGATAGCCTATCAGGACAGGAGAAGAAGAGCACGAAAGGACATGAAGGATGACGCTGGGGTCATACATCGTGCGTGTCTTGCCCATGTGTGTGGCTGCATTTGTGTGCAAGGCTTGTCTGATTCCTGTTGCCGATCCTTCTTCTCTCCGCCAGTGAAGCTTCGCCTTTCCCTTCTCCTGCCGTAATTAGTCCGTGAGTCTGCCAGCCAGCCTGCAGCTGCAGGTCTGAGTTGCGTGCTACCCTCACACAGACTCAGTCTGTCTGCTCCGATCGCGATCGAGTCGTGATAGTCAGTCAACCTCTCTGCTTCAATCTCACAGTCACTGCTGCGAATATTCAATGGCATACTGAAACGGTTGACAAGGCCAGTGCAAGTATACACTGCCTGCAAGCTAGCCATCAGGGCTAGCCAGGATCGCTCCAGCAGCATATGCCCGCGCATATGCGCAGCAGAAGCAGCTACCGAAGCATGGCTGCAGCAGCCCGCAGGCCAGCTCTGGCGACCAATCAAGTCTCATTTCCCGCGCTGGACCAATGCATCCTCAGAAAGCGATCTCTGCCAGCAGCGAAGGAAATCGAGCCCAAACCTTGGACGAGAAGAAAATCGGGACTTGCAGGCAGACGAGCTCGTTCTTGGTCTGATCACGTGGAACATCACTACCTGCCGTTGGCTAAATTTGGAATTTGTCCCGGAAGTCTCGAGACTCTTTTCATCCGCGCCTCTCAGCTCTCGGTGTGCAGTGGGTATTTTTGCTAGCATTCAACCATCCATTACCTACCTAGGGTAAGGCACGGCATGCACCGGACTCTGCAGGCTCGACTGACAAGTCCTGTCGTTGAGCTCGGGTCTTGGTCGAATCATGTGCGGATACTAATGATGAAGATGTTTAGTTCAAATTTCATGTTCAAATTTCATGAAAGTAATTGATTGTTACGCATCTATAGCTGACTAGAACAACGATATATATTTTGACTAACTTTCCGTGACGACGCCCGAGGCCTCAAATCAGTCCAGCTGAAAAGACCGCATCACATCGGTACAGGCCGTTACCTTTCAATCTACCAGAGCTTCTTTGGGAGACAGGCAGAGAGAGACCATGGCCAGGTCTGGTAGACTTGGCAGTAGGTGCCCCATGGACATTTGCCGCAGTCCGAGACGTAGCAGTCTGGCGAGGAGAGCCACGAGACCTTGCACTGTCCCTCTGGACAGGACTTTGGCGTCTTGACTGGAGCTGAAGAGGTCGTGGTGCTGGTGGCAGTGGTGCTGCTGGTGGAGGAGGTGATGAAGGTTGCTGGTGGCAGTCCCGAGGTCGAGATGGTGGTCGCTGGGGTCTGGCCGCCGGCATTGCACTGCGCGATATCCGTCACGAGCGAAAAGGTGCATGCGCGACAGTTGTTTGGGTCGCCGTTAGCCGTGCTGTACGTCAGGCCATTCGGCTCGTACGAGTTGGCGAGGTCCAAAGTACCGCAGCCGTACCAGACAGAGTTGCCATTCAGGGTCAAGACATTTCCCGGTGCAGACCAGACATTGGCCACTGGTACGCCGTTGACATAGTCCGGGTCGTTTGAGCACTGCAGTCGGGTCTCGGAACCACCAGACTCTGAAGAGACACAAGAGGTCGAGGTCGAGCCATCGTAGAGCACACCTCCCGAGATGTAGAAGCTGTCGAAGCTCGCGTCCGTCGAGGAGTAGAGGTTCGAGTAGATTTGGTCGTCCGAGGCAAAGTGTCCCAGACACGAACCGTCACACGAGCTCTTGAGGTAGAATGTGGATGGGGACGCCGAGGCGGTGGTGCTGGTGGTACTGGAAGTGACTGGCTTGCTCGTCGTGGTGGTTGGGATGGAGGTAGAGGAGGTCTTCAACGCTGCGGCCATGTAGGTCGTGGTCGGGAACGCTGCAGTGGTCGAGATCGTGGTACAAGGCGCATTTCCTCCTCCGTTGATGAGTGACTTTGATGGTGCAATTCCCATGATTTCTTGTTTTCCGCTTTGCTTTGCAGTGGATAAATGAAGAGATGAGGAATGGATGAGCTTGAGTGAATCGTAAGATTGATGAGAAGCGACTAGCAGTATTTATAATAATCTGAGTTATACACCTTCTCATGCACATACCACGATAGATACATCTTTACTACTGCATACACATCCTACCTCGAAAGCCTACGAGCTATATTCAGACCGCCCAAAAATAATGAGACACCCATTTAGGAGCATCTCGCCGTCTGCCACTGCAGCGGAAGCATGGCTAAAGATCCACTCTGCACCTTAATGTAGGTATCCTGCAAGATCGGTGTGGATGTGATCCGCCATTAAAGTTTTCCTTTCCTACCGTGATTGGCTGATTCAAAAGGGTTCAGCTTGGAGACGTAAAATTGTCTGAAACCCTCGGGACTTGTTATGCAAGCCTCTTTCATGTTGTCCAATAATTATTGTTCATCCTTGCCACTCCACCCACACTCGTTTGGACGGCGGCAGAGGCGTGACGGTCAAGACGATCGACGCGACACTTTTTTTTAAAGCTACGAATATACCTTGACAGTGTGCATATGGACCTGGTAAGTAGACCCCCTCGGCACAGCTCTTCCGAATCCTCCGATCTCGGCCCATCCCGCTTATCGGGCATCGGTCCCGGCCCCGGCCCGTACATGTGGCTCGAGACTCGACGTGACATGACATGACAATGGCTAAGGTGCGGTTGACTGTCGGCCTGCCAAATCTCTTATGAGACATCAAAGTAGGATGAATTCACTCGTGCGCTCTTCGCTCTGTGTAATTTGTTAGGTGAACATGCACAAGCTGCATAGAGTGTACTTTGATATACTACTCTACAACAGCCTGGATCATACATACTGGATCGCAAACGAGTAAAAGTTGAAAGGTGTACATCCTAACCTTACTACAAGCATAGTCGACCAACGGCTGTGAAAGATCTACCCATCTACCCATCGCGTCCCGTGCCGTCTCTAGATTCTAGAGTCCATGGGTTGCGTGGTCGATATGCATGGGCTTGCATACGACCTGCATGCCAGCGAGGAGCCTAGGCAAGCAGGCTGTAGCGGTTTATGCAAATAGACCTTCGAGAGCTCGAGCTCGAGAAGCGAGGCAGACACACTGGGACGAGGCACAAGTTTGGAGGGAGTCGCTAAAAGCTCGAAACTCTTATGCGTCGCTTGAATACATCGATTTCTGACCCGCGCCACTAGAGATGTCCACGGGGCTGTCATGTCAAACGCCCACTTAATTATGTACCGCGTCGTGACGCCCCGAGTTTTGTCTCTCAGTGCTTGTCACTGCAGCTGTTTGAAACATTCACATTCTCCTTCCTGCCAATTGCCTGCTTGAGTCCTTCAGCTCTCACTACAAGCAGATAGTCGCAGAGCCTCTAAACTATTGCCAACTGTTGCGCACATGTTGTCTCACAAATTTGCCATGCCGGCTCTTGAAGAATGGCATTGTTGCGACTTTAACCTTCCTGACATACATATCTTTGAAGCATACTACACGTAATTTGTGTTGCAAATCTTTGAAAGTTCTTCCCACGGAACCCCGGCTTTCCCGGAATGGGATTATTCTGGTCAGTCGTAATGGACGGGTCGGGATTTGGTCACAAGCGAAGCGAAATAAATGATCGACAACGGTACTCCTGGGCTTGCAGCTGTGGTTAAATCTATGTCTATATATACACTCCGGGGTTGTAGCGGCCTATAATAAAATATATCCAGGTATTCACATCATCGGATGATCTCGAGATCAGAATCGCTATCACCATCATCCAGCTCGGCTTGCTCGTCCAACTTGCGGTTTTCCAAGGGTAACGTACCATCTGTTTGTGGTTTCGCAAACATGGCAGAACCTTTGCCAAGTTGGACGTCGAGATTGACGGCATCGACGTTCTTTTGCATCACCAATTCGCGTTCGGTAAGTGTGCTCTCTTCGGCGGGTGTCGATTGACATGTCGTGATCGTCGTCGGCGTCGTCGTCACCTGATGCACACGTTTTGTGGGGTCGAAGCCCAATTTGCGCAGCATGGTCGCACTAAAGACGCGCTCCTTTGCGGCCATTTCATCCAATTCCTCCACGGGTAAGGCATTCGGATCGGTAGTCTCAAAGTATTCGTGACCGGCCGACAAGGTGCTGTTTTTCATCAGCCGTGCGAGTACTTCGCGTTCCCGTTGCCGCGCATCGGCTTCCTTCTGCAATCGTGACGTGTCCTTCAGTGGTCCTTCGTAATCCTTGCCGTCGTTGCCGTTGCCTTTCATGGTCGTGATGCTGTCGCCGAAAAATACGGCATGTTGTGCATAATCGTCGCTCTCCTTCTGTTTCTTCTTTGAAGGCTGTCGCGGGTCAAAGAGACGTGTCCCTGTAGCAAACTCCAATCGCTTGTTGGACGATTTGCTAAGTGCCAAGTCGATATGAAAATCGCAGACTTCCTGCTTCTTTGCATTCACCCAAGCCGTGCACTGAGCGCCGTCCTTCTTGATAGATCTACAGATACCAAAGTCGACACTCCGTCCAATCTCCAACACTCCCATGTCATCAGTCATCTTCAGGCTGAGTTTCGAGCCTGCGGCCTTTGGCTTCTGGAATTGAGGATTGAGGAAGTAGCATATTGTGCCTACAGGCAGGGTCCAGTACTTTTCAAATGCTGCATCATAGAAGAACATGACTATATCAGTTTTGAGGTCTGTCAGGTTTAGTATACAGTACTTAGCACCATTGCTTGCAGTCTTTGCCGGTGACTTTGACGCTATAATACCATAAACGATGTAGTCTTCTATGGCCTCATTCATTTCCCAAGCAGGTGGACTGACTTCTGCGTAGAATTGTATGATACTAAACACTCTGCTCACAGACTTGGCTGCTCGCGCACAATCGTCCACGTGAACTTTTCGTTTGTCGACAGCCAGGTTCGTGACGGGATCAATATCTGTGGCCTCACTGGCAGAAGAAAATGCCGGCACAGGATTAAATCCGGATGACCTCTTGCTTGTGATTTGCTTCATCTTCACTTCTTCCTCGTGTACTTTACTCTTGGAATCTGCCAATCGCTGATTGAAAGTTCTCGAAGGCTTTTCTGGTGTCCTGCGTAGTGATACATCTCGACCAGTTCGTCCTTTATCAATGCCGAGCAGGATTCGTGCCGGAGATACAGGTGGTGCGCGTCGCTTCTGTGGAGATGGTGAGCCAGGAACTTGTATATGACTGATACTGCCAGACGTAGCGCTTTTCGGCGACGCAAAAGGATTCTGGAGTGTCGTCAGAGGTTTCGGAGGAGGTGTCGAGGGTCGTGCTAGTATTTTGTGCGGACTCGGAGGGAGTTGTGCGCCTTGCGCGGCTCGCTTGTCTTGTAATTTCTTCTTCAAGCGAATCTTTAGCAAGTTCTCCTTCATCAACAAGGTCTCTTCGTCATCGCTACTGTGCACCAGCAAATCTGGGTCCATATTGCCTCCACGATTTCAGTTTCAGTCCGCAATAATTCTACTGATTTCGTGCAGATATAGAAAGCATTGCCGCTGGTCACCACCTCAAGACCGGCTTTCAATACTCCAGAAGTTCAGTGGTTGATATCCTGATGTCGCTGTTGGCAGCACAAGATGTGTTAGATAGGCATATATATATATATATCTATATACTCTTGTATACCTGTATAAGTTCTCGATTCGTGGGGCTGGAGTAGAAGAGCGGCTGCGATTCCCTGTTCGAGGTAATCTATCCTTATCTCGGTTCGTCCGAAACACAACCGGCTTATCCGGAGCCTTTACTTACCACCGAAAGAAAAGGAACGAGACTTCTATCAGTGTAATAACACGCGGTAATATAAATGTGACTCATGCGGCTTGCTATAAGTGCGAAGAATCTTCATTTTCTTACAGGACGACCGTGGTAGGCTGGCATTCGTATGGACATCAGTCCCCAAGTTCCACAAAAAGCATGGCATAATAAAGTTCAAACAGTCTCACTACAGCTCGTGTCCGAGGATCAGTACTCTGGACAAGCTGTAGCGGAATCGAGGGAAGCAGATGATATCTTTGAGAACCCCATCTCCACTCGTCAGGACTTGCCTGCGGTAGATACCTCAGTAGAGGCCTGGCTCTTCCTCCTGGGCTCGCTACTCCTGGAATTTCTGGTTTGGGGGTAAGCCAACCGATCACAGGACTTACCGCGGTTCCTGACTCGATTCAGCTATGGATATGCTTTCGGTGTGCTGCAAGAGTACTATACGTCCGATATCTCGCCGTTCCACAAGTCCTCCTCCTTGGCCATCACGAGTATTGGAACAGTCGGGGTCGGACTGCAGTACATGCTTGGGGTCTTTTTCGATCCACTCTACAGGACATATCCGCAGTACATCAAGCGCAGTATGTGGATTGCGCTGGTGGTCTCGGCTTCGTGCTTTCTCGTGAGCAGTTGGGCCACTACGGCGTGGCATCTGGTCCTGCTTCAAGGCGTCATCTTTGGCTTCAGCAGTGCCGCACTGTACTTTCCTGTGATTGTCTGGTTATCAGAGTGGTTTTTCCACAAGCGATCGACGGCTGCAGGAATCATCTTTGGGGGTTCGTGCGGTGGTGGTGTCATCTTTCCGTTTCTCTTTCGAGGACTCTTAGACGGACTAGGCTACGCGAATGCGATGCGCGTATGGGCTGCCATCTTTCTCATTCTCGGTGCAATTGCCATCACCTTGATCAAGCCTCGCATCGCGGTCAATCGCAATTACAGAGCGCCCTCACGACAGTTCCGCATGCCGGACTTCAGCTTTGTCCGGACGATTCCGTTCGCCATGTTTGCAACGACAGTCTTGGCACAGAGACTAGCGTACACACCGATCACCATCCTGATTGCCTCGTACACTCAGACCTTCACGAATGTCACGACGCTGCAATCCACCCTGGCACTCGTGCTCCTCAATTTTTCCGGCATGGTCGGCTACGTCGTGGCCGGGTACACCTCCGACCGGGTCAAGTACTGGAAAGTCATGTTTGTTTCTGGCACCGCGGCGTCCCTGGCCGCCGCACTCGTGCTCGGGTTCGCGCACAACTTGGGCACAATCTACGCGTTTGGCGTCTGCTACGGCATCGCCACGGGAGGCTATGCTTCCGTGTGGACGGCGGCGGCAAAGACGATACGCGAAGAGTCTTCCGGCACCATCTTCCTCACTTTTTCCGCCATTGGTGGTGTCGCTACCGTCATTGGACCTCTCATTGCCGGCGCCCTGCAGACTTCTGCACAAGTCACCGCGACCTATGGTACGCACGGGTTCAGAAACGTAGTCATCTTTATCACTTCACTGCTCGGGTTCGTCGCTTTCATGGGTATGCTGATTGGTGTCAAGGAACATCGACACGGGCACCACAACACAATCTTCATGTCTTCCAGTTGATGACCTTATAATCTAACGTAGCTAGAGAGGTGACATGCATATGTGAGATGTAATGAAAATTAAAGTATGGAAATCACCGCTCCTTGCATTTGCTCCGTGCTCATCTTTTGCTAAGATGTGTGCTTCTATAATTTGCCCGTGCTGCTCATCATTTCTTTTTCCAAGTGCGCTCCTAGCATGCATAGAGTGGCTTGGACCAGAGTTTCATGCCCAACGCCAAGGAAAAGGGCATACATAGCCGACGCAAAACTTGCCAAGCACAAATTTCCTCTGCTCCCAAATAAAGATCTCCAAGTTTTGGCGCTTGGTCGATCGGCATCATTCTCCTGTTGCGCGTAGAGACGCGCCTGCGTGTCACAAGACTCCCCTAGCTCAAAAGTCGCCAGCATCAGGACCTTGCTGAACCTGACTCGTCTGGCCATGGCTGTAGCGTGCCTGTGTGCGCGGATTGCTTTGCATCACGGTCGCCGGTCGAATGTATCCCTGTGAATAGCCTCTGGGATAACCGGCTGGATAATTCTGTGATTGCGAGAGGCTTCGTGCTCGTTGCTGCGCGGGGTCATTCGCATGATTGTGTCCGGATGATCCATTCGTGTAGTCATGTTCTTTGGGAGTGCTCGCTTTAGCTGGCACAGCAGGCTCAGGAGTTGACGGTGACGAAGAAGAGAAAGAAGCTGTGAAAGTCGTGGAACCATCTGATGATGCCGAGCTGGACTTGCGTCTCTTGGATGGCATCGGGATCGAGAGTCGATTCATCCATCTAGTCGGCGAAGACATGCTGTATATGCGGTAGAGATCCTATTGGAGCGAAATTCTCCCTGTCTTGTCTTCTGTTTATACACGCGTAGAATGAGGAATCGTTTTTTGTGCAGGCCTGTCTGAAAAAGAGCGTAAGAAGGCAGTGATATGAAGAGAGAAATGAAAATTGCTCCTAATGAATGAAAGAACGAAACTTCCGTGCTTGGCATGCAACTCGCAGCTCAGCCCATTTCATGGCCAAGCCGCTGCAGACGGAAGATGCAAGTGCACCGCGCACGCTCGAATTGCATTGCGTTGTCTTGGTCCAAGCACCATAATTACCGGCGGCTGTTTGACTGGAAGGGCATAACATCATATGGCTGTGTTATCTTGTGTCTCTGATTGGATCGCGCTGAACCAAAAAGACACTCATTCATAGAAATCTTGGCATTCAAGGAGATTTTGTACCGCCTCCACAATATCATGGAGCGTGCTGCGGAATTTCCCGATATGAGGATTCAAGGACGATCATCAGTCTGGGCAAGAGACAGTCCGAGGTAGTCATCCGTTGAGTGCTACGCAGAGTATGCAAGGGCTGCGCACAGCACGTCTTAGATGCTCTCCTCAAGAACACGGCTAGACATTCCTTACTTTCGATAATCGTGAAAGTCCGATTTGTCGTGGGATGCAGCGGCTCCACAAATGTTCATGATTTTCGGTTGCGATGTTTTTCCCTCGAATGCGCAGTTACTCGATCATTCATCACTGTACGCACCGGCTCCTGCACAACCACACGTATCAATCCAGGATTTCTGGCGGGAGTGATTGACATGCTTCGTCAGTAAGGTCTCGATTGCACTTCGAAAGTGGCATCTCTCGTCTTTGCCCTCGTCAGCTGCTGCTTCGGCAAAATGGGTTCCTGCGTCTCGGTGCAGCGAAAACCCGAGGCCGTGGCGGCCTCCAACAGAGTCAAGCAGCACCAAGTCGAGCGCGACGCATTCGGCAACCCGAGGCCCGAGCAGGAGACGCTCGATGTTCCGCCTCCGGGACATCACGCCCGCGTCAATGATCCCCATGCCACACTCGCCGAGCGGTAACGTCTGTCTGTAGTGTTGTTGAAATTTGGCTGATGCTTTCAGGACGCGCGCGTGAGGCTCATATATATTCCTATCGTGCACTTCATCCTTCCACCAACCTATAACGTACATATCAACGAGCTGCTCGCAGACATGGCGTACGATACAACAAAAGGACTCACTTATATTCATATATTTTGCATCAAGACTCGAATTGCTGTCCAATCACCTCATCTGCTTCATCTTATGGCTCTGTCTTGAGACCTCACATTTATGCCTTATCAATTCTAGTCTACACATATAATCACAGGCTCCAGAGCTTCATGTTCTTGAGTGTCAGATTTTTAATTTGGGGCAAAGTGGTGAGGGCAGCCAAAATTAATTTCACATGCGCCACAAGATGTCATTTCTGATTGTTTGGCCGCTCAACTGAAATTTCTCAAGCTCAAGACATATGCACCGGTTGCAAGTGTTGGTGAATATAGGCGTTTACATACAGTCTGTCCGTGTTGCAGCGCTCTGTACTGCTAAG
The DNA here is from genome assembly GCA_005281525.1 of Taphrina communis. Lineage (NCBI taxonomy): Eukaryota > Fungi > Ascomycota > Taphrinomycetes > Taphrinales > Taphrinaceae > Taphrina > Taphrina communis. The sequence goes on along the minus strand of RHGI01000022.1, from coordinate 229,166 downwards.
GAGAGTAGTATGGCTCCCCGCATGCCAAAATTGATTGTCTTTGACCTGGACTATACGTTATGGGACTTGTGGATCGACACGCACATTTCACCGCCGCTCAAAATCTCGAAATCAGCTTCTTCTTCGACAACGACGACGGGCGGCGGCAAAGAAAGATGCAATCGTCTGGTGGATCGTCACGGCACGGATCTGGAATTCTACCGCGACGTGCCCTCAATCTTGATGGACCTCCAATCGGCCTCTGTCAAAGTCGGCATCGCGTCACGCACATCGGCACCAGACTTGGCACGTACCGCTTTATCCCTCCTCACCATCAACGACTCGCCCGCCACGTCCTTCTTCGACAAGACCGCCATTGAAATATACCCGGGCTCAAAGTTGCGGCACTTTAAAGCCCTGCATCAGCGCACTGGCATCCCGTACGCCGAAATGGTGTTTTTCGACGACGAGAGTCGGAATCAAGAGGTCGCGCAACTCGGCGTCACGTTCGTGCTCGTGCCCAATGGTGTCAATCGCAGCATCTTTCAGCGCGGTCTCGAGGATTGGCGCAAGGGCAAAGCCGTCGAGGTCGAGCAGCCGTAACGACGCACTTGATATAAGGTTTTATTATAATGTACAGAACGCCAAATGATAGTAATACTATGATGATGATAATGTACAAAAATAATATAGTAGAGGGCTACAGAATATTATGGGTGACGTCGGCAAATTTCCGATCGAGGGAACTGTACTCGTACTCCGGATCGTTGTGTTCTTGCGTGACGACTTCTTCGTAGAGGGGCAACTCGCGGCCGTGCCAGTGATCCATGTCCATGTGATGCAGCACGATCTTTTGCCGATGCGTCTTGCGCTGTCGCAGTCCCGCGCGGTGCACGGTGACGCGGAGGACGTGCGACACTGAAATGTGCGGATTCTGCATCTCCGCATGAATCTCTGCCGGTAATGGGACGTGCATCAGTACGGGGGCATCGGCGGAGCAGGAGGGCGGGATATCTGCTTTACCGTGAAAGACGGATGTCGCGGGCTCGATGTGCGGTTCGCGCAGCCGTTCGAGAAACATGGTCACCTCTTGCAAGATCTCGACCGTGATGTGCGTGATGTGTAGGTCGGCGGCCGGTTTCGTCGGGTAGAGACGCACCGTCATGGCTCGATCGGGGCCCTTGATGACGGTACGCGGTAATTGTACGACGATGCCGCCGTCCGGCTGCTCGATCGCGATACTCGACGTCTCGAGCGCTCCTTCGTCCGCTTCCTCCGTCGCCATGATGGCGCTCCTCGACCACGGGATATTGAGTCGCGTCTCCGTCTTCAGACTCCGCAATTTCGGCACGTCCGCGCTCATGCGGTAGTAGACTTTACTCGCTCCGGCCTTGATGCTCCGCGGCAGACGCGCATCCAGCAGCGCGCTGAACTGGTAGACGTACTGCTGCCCGCCCCGCAACTCCACGTCCTCCGCCAGTGTCCAGGTGATGCAACACAGGCGCTCCGACATGTCGTGCACCTCGTACCCGCTATTCATATTCATCCCTCCCTTCTCCGCCAACCGTACCGCCTTGAACCCTACCATCTCGACAATGATGCTCTGCCCGACATATGTCCTCGATAATCGAAATCGCAGACTGCCCCGGAGCACGGAAACCTTGAAACCGGTCGCCGACCGCGCCGTCTGGATCGAGGCCTCCAGGTAGAGATGGTCCGACGATTCGTGAGAATGCTCGATGTGAGACATGCACTTTGTATTTCTCTGCAGTCTTCAATGCCGAGCTCCAAGGACTCTTAATCACTCGTAATATAGCTAAGAACGAGTGCAGGCCCTTGTACGAGCGAACGTTACAAATCAATATCCATTTGTCAAAGGAATTCTGACTCGCGACGAGGCTTCCGGTGGCGCACAGTGATAAGTGCGGAGCCGTACAGACGTCATCGACGCAAATCATGCAGATGGAAACAGAAGCTGAACAAGAATGAAGGGTACAAGTCGAAACACTGGTTCACATGCTCGATATGTAATTCTTAGTCGTAACAAGTCGTAAATAGGTCCTATGCTGCAATCAAACATTGAGTATCTCGCCGGCATTTGGATGCACTGCGGCAGTTAGTCATATGATCCGTTTTTTGTGAATGCACTGCTACTTACTGACTTGGCCAATAAAGGCAGCGGCCTCTGAGGATGCGAGAAAGACATAACTCGGAGCCACCTCGGATGGTTGTGCAGGTCTTCCGATCATGGTACTTTCACTACAGAAGAGTCAGTCGACTGCACAACGAAAGAGATGGTGTAAATTTACCCAAAGCTTTCCATTTGCTCGCCTGGACGAGAAGCTGGCTGAAGAGGTGTGTGAACTGGTCCTGGGGCCACGGCATTCACTCGAATACCACGTTCACCTCCTACCTGTGCTGCTAATGCTCGTGTGAATGAAACAATGGCTCCTTTAGTGCTAGAATAGTCGAGGAACTGTGCCGAGCCACGGTATGCTGTGACGGAGGTGGTATTGATGATGGAATCACCTTTCTTAAGATGAGGAATAGCAAACTGCGCCGTTAGCAGAACCTCTTAGCCTTAAAAATCGATCTTATACCTTGGTCAGAGCAATCATCTGAATAATATTGCTCTGAAATATCTGTTCAACATTGTCCAAATCCAAGTCCTCGATCTTTTTACATGCAATCTGCTTCGACCTGGTATCATTAGCAAAATAGAACCGAACAACAAGTTTGAATTGGGACGGACGCGTTGTTGACGAGAATGTTTAGACTGCCAAACTCCTTCAAGTGCTTGTCCACAATCACTTTTGTGCCTCTAAAGTCGCGCAAGTCATAGGGAATCAATTGACACTTTTGACCCTCTGCCTCGACCAATTTTTTCGCCTCCTCGGCATCAGACTGCTCTTCTGGCAAGTACACGATGGAGGATCCACATCCTTCTCGAGCATAGAGAATGGCCACCGCACGACCGATACCACTAACATAGAGTATCAATATCTATTCCTCCCGTGGAGAATGCGAGCAAGACTTACGAATCTCCGCCGGTGATGATGGCTGATTTTCCACGGAGTTTCCCAACACCAATGTACTCCTTCATGCCGCCCGGTGTCTCTAACTTTGTAGACTCCGACGTCGGTCCCATGTCCTTTTCCAGCCCAGTCTCAGTGCCGGACTGATGCTGCTTGCCGATATTCTCGCTCGTGAACTGACCATCCTTTGAGTTCTTCTCCGCATTGTTCGAGTTCGACATGGTTCGCGTGTATGGGTTGTGTGGTTTTTGGCAAGTGGAAAGAACGGAAACTCTGATGGGTCTCGCGACTCTTATAATTCTATTCAGGAACATAGCTTCAGGACATGCCCGATGCTAGAACTGGTGGAATGAAGATGCATCGACTGATGATGCGCGAAAGTTGATCGATAGCGAGTCTGACGTCAACCACATGAATCCTGGCTGAAAAGCCTCGAATGATCGGCCGCGGAGTTGTCGCGGAGTAAGAGCTTCAGCACAACAACAGACGTCACGAGACTCGTGGATATCAAACAAGCCATCAGACTATCTCAGCAATGTTGGAAATGTTTTTATCAATTATAGAAAAGCTATCGTGAATCGTGTCTTGCTAGTATACATCGTCATTTTGCCTTTGATGCGCAAGTCTGCGTCTTTTCTGTATACAAGGAAAGGAAAAGTAGAGAGGAGGGTGAGAGAAAGAGTGAAGAGAAAGGATCAGAGAATGTTCTGCTGCACTTATTGTCGACCACGGTCAGGGAATCCTCAATCATTCCGACTGGTCTCGAGTCGGAGAGACCAGACCCTGAGAGAGGCTCAGAGCAGCAACAGTCGAGTCACCATGGCCAATGTCGTTACCATCCGAAGTGATCAAGATCTCGCCTCCCTCACCCATCTTGCCTCGTCCCTCGTGAACGAGCTTGATGTGATTGCCCGGAACGATTTGTACAAGCACCCCAGTCTCGACGTGGTAAATCTCCACAAAGGACGGCTCGAATGCCAGGATGTAAGGATAGTGAAGTGCCGTCGCCTCGCAAATGCCCTCCCAGTGAATGACCCAATTGGGCCTTGCTCGCCAACCATTTCTATTGACAAAGAAGGCGAATTCGTCGTAACAGAGCAGGAACTCTCCATTAAGCCGATATATGGCGACCGGCTTGACGTTCTCGCGCCTCTGGAAAAAGTCCAAGGAGGAATCTGCCGGATCGAGTAGAGACTGTGTTTCCAGATTCTCCAGTGAGACGACTTCGAATCCTTTTGCACAACCCACGCAGAGTTTCGACTTCAGGAAATGGATGGAGGAGGATTCCGTTGGAATGTAAAATTCTTTGAACACCTTCAAATCATTTCCTCCAGCAAGTAATTTTCTGAATGCTGGTTGCTTCTTGCCAATACCTTTGTGGTCGACTGGCTCGAAGACTTTGATCGTAGAGGATAATACACTGGATTTGACCACACAAACCAGAACCCTGCCGAGGCAAACGCCTGCCTTGAAGAAAGACGTGTGGCTGGAGACCTTTCGGGGACGTTTGTTGGTGATGTTGTTGTCGTTGACGTCCAGCGCCTCCATACTGAAGGACACCAGTGTTTTGTCCTGCAAAACGAGTAGAATACCATACTCCTCAATGACATCGATCTGTGTAGCACCTTGAATAGCAAGAACTCTGACCGGAGTGGCGCGGGAAGCGCTATTTGGGCGCCTGTCGGAAACATAAATCCCGTTATCGGTACCATAGATCAATTTGCGTCCACCATCGAACGGCACCACGCATTGCACTTTGTTGTTGCCCAAGAAATACTTCTCACAGACAACTACCCGCTGGAAAACGTTATGTCGATCGCGTAGCACTTTCTGTTGTTGTTCTATCTGTTCCAACCATTTCTTTCGCGAGATTTGTGTTGTGGCATATAATGTGATGGCGTAGCCTCGTCGACCGAGATGTTGGAAAGTGATACTATAGCCCTTGGTGCCATCGGATGTTTTGCCAGGCATACCAATAGAGGATTTACCGGCCCCGGGCAGAAGTGAGGATGAAGGTCTTTTGGCTAGCGCACTCTTTTGCGCTTCTCGCACATCCTCCTCAGTCCGTTGAATCACCAGCAGTTCTAGCGGGATCGGCTACTCCATTAGTTCAATTCCCGATTATATGACCCAATAATCTTACCTTACGATGCACTTTCAGTGTCTCGCGTTTGTTCATGATCTTGGCTTTCACCATCAAGATGACATGATCAAAGAGGAAAACCTGGACGTCGGAAGAATTGTCAGCACCTGCATTGGCATTACCGACATTCTTTTTCTTCAGTGCACCCTTGAAGATCAATAGACGATTCTCATCCGTAAGCTTGAGATTTGGATCAGGCTCGCCTGGTTTGTTCACCAACTGTGATTGCAATTGCATGAGATTGAATCTGTTTTCTGCCTTTCCAGATTCAGCATTCACACGAGAGAGGAAGCCTTTAATGGCAACGACAGCCTTGGGAAGATTGACATTGTCCAGATTCGAAGGCTTCGTATATTTTTGTATAGCCTCTAAGAGCAGCGGATATCGAGCTAGACGAGTGGTTGGCTTCGTCAAATATCCGTTCAGCTCCAATTTTCTCGACTCCTTCAGTCTCTCTGTCTCCTCTACGAATTTGGCGAATTGTGGATTGGTGGACTTTTCGCGCTCAAACTCGAATTTAGCGTAGAGCTGTTGTGAACCATATCTGATGAAAGGGTCGAAATGCGGTATAAATTCGAGGAAAATGTCTCCAACCTCGTGTACGACTGCCTGTGCTTGCTGTCTGTGAGTCAGAGCTTCCGCCAGTCTAGAGTTCACAAGATGGACTTCAAGTACATTGCCAAACACAGTCCTAATGAACTTTTCTCGTCTAGCCTCAGGAATGCACGTCGAGCTTCGCAGTGGCTTGATCCAGAAGTCTCGCAGGTACTCTAAGTCCTTTACAAAGTCTCGTTCAGTGTAGATCGCTTCGCAAATGACCTCCTGGCGCTTCTTCTCAGAGTCGTCTACACTATCGGCAACATCTTGGCTGACGGAATTGATCCAAAGCTTGTTCTCTTGTGGTCCATCTGCTAATTCGTTGAGACTACCACGGCTTTCAGCACGCCTGAGTCCGGGTGTCGGCCGCATGTTCAGCCGGGCTTGTTGCTCCAAGCGACGAGGACATGCTATACTATAGCAAAGGCGATCTCTTGTACAAGTTGGGGAATAGCACTCAGTGAGCAATGTGAAAACTCCGTTGGGGAGGTCATCCTCGAGCTCTGAATCCCGAGCTGCTCCGTTGAGTGGTGCATCCACCAGAGTGGAGTCCACACTATCGACAGTCGGAGCTCGGGATGGACGTTTGCGTTCCCTCAGGGAGCTACTATTGTTGAGAGCACCACCACCATTAGCAGCTTCGTTCTCCGAAAAGCCTGCTGCAAGATTCTCCCTGAATTGATAGACCTCGTTTGCGGAATCGCGAAGTCGATGATCATAAGTCACGTCATGCAGAAACTTTTGTGCATCAAGAGAACGTCCGAGCAAGAGAGCCAGATTGCGATCAGTGGTACGAATGATGTAAGCTATAACGTCGACAGCGTCGCATCCCAAAAAAGCATCTTTGTACGAAAGACCGTCTTTGGTCTTCTCGGCAAGGATGATTCTTTGTCGAAAGGCATCCGCAACGCGAGACAGAAGTGCAGGATAAACCATGGGAGCGCGCTTCGAAGTAGTATACACAGCTTGACCTGAGCCGCTATGTCCATGTTGAGACTTTGTGGAAACATACGATGGTCGTTTTTCCGTCAGAGTTGAAGAGGAGGCTGTGAAGCTGAAAGACCTGTCCGGCACAGCTCTTGAGCTTGTAGAAGTCATAGAAAGACTTCGATCAGTTACCTTCGTGCTTTGGGTAGACGTAGAAATTGTTCGTGCTGGATAAGGATTTTCAAATGTATTGTGCTGATCTCCCGACATACTGAGACCTGCCATAGACTCTTCTATTATTGTGTGTCCTGCCGCGGAAGTGCTTGTTTCACCATATGGCTCGCGCCGTATGCCGTTGAGAGGCGGCAGCACGGGAGTGGTGGACGTGTCAATTGGATAAGGCACGGTTCTGCTAGAAGAGAGATCCATGGAGGATTGGCGTCTGGCCGTTGCACTCGATGGTCGATATTCTTGACCTTCCAATGGTTTCAATGAGGATGATGAATAACCAGGACTATTTGTCGGTGCACGACCAGGAACATTGAGCCGCGAGAAGTTCGGCCTCTGTATTCCTGACTGTAAGGATTGCGCACGGTCGTAGTCTGGTCGATGCACTGGCTGTTGCATGACATATCCCTCTGACGGCACACGTTGAGGACGTTGCATATAAGGAGGACGAGTGTCGAGCCGTGGTTGCTCACCATAAGATTGCTGCACATGACCCGGAGGAGGGTGCCGACTCACTTCGATGGGGTTGCGATACTGTTGTGCATGTCCGCTTTGCAATGAACGAGTTCGAGATGGGTCGTCTCTATATGCGCCCGTGTTGGGTCGAGATGCATACTGTTCAGGGTACGATCGGACAGGGACTTTGCGATCCGCACCAAAGATGTTGTGAAAAGCGGCGTCCTGTCTTTGACCTCCGCTCATTGAGGCGCGATTCTGACAGGACTTTGGGCAAAGTCGCCGATATGAATTTGGTTGGTGGTCGATGTGATTGATGTAGAGCTTAACGTCTGACACTCCCTGCTTCGATTCGCAGAAATGAAGAGTGGACTCGCAGGGAGGCGCGAATAGGCCGCGAGTCGCCAATGTACGCAGACTCAATTTTCACAGGCCGATGCTTGAACAATCGAAGATCTCGTTCAGTGGTTACAATCGTCCAGCGTCCCCTACTATTCGCATTTTGTCCGCACACACACGGTCAGCCGCTCGTGTCGGCTCGTTTCGCTCGTATCAACTTGGTTCCATACCACTAAATCGAAGCTGATCAGCGCATTACGCATTCCTTCAAGCTTGCGGTATTGCATTCGAGGCATGGACGCATGCATATGTACAAAGGACAAGTGCGCTTGTCAAGGCACTGCTGGACATATCACTAGGCCGAAAAATTGCTCGGTCTCAGGATATCGAGATGAAGAAAATCACTTCAGCCTGGGAGACAGCTTGAGCGCGAGCAGCGCCAGACTTCTCTTGCATAAAAGCATGATAAAATCTTTTGCAATCATCATTTTTGCCAGACCTGTACTCTATTCTATTTGGGTGTCCTTTTGGCATATGTACAAATTCCAAAATCCAGTCTACTAACCAATGCGCATATTCAAGTCTACCAGTGGCGATCACGGCTGACACACCTTCTAATGGTCTAGCACCCAGCTTGACATGGCGTTGCCAGACATTGTGCAGCAATACATCGTGCGAGAAATGCAAAATTGGGAAAGTTTGATGCAGGCACTAGCCTGCGTGAACCCTTCCATGTGGTTGTGATGTGTATGGTGATTACGACTGCTCCACCATGAATGGCCGGATTCCTTCTACGCGAGATATGGTGATCCAAACAGAATCCAAGCAGAATGCCTTGAAACAGATGAATATATACAATTCTTCTTCTTCGAGCGATGAGTCGATGCCTGGGGCACCCGGAAGGCCAAAGTGCTCAACCGTTGTGTATTGATTTGGTATCGATTTCCTCAGCTCCGGATCTGATCGATCGAGGTCTGCTGTTGATCATTCTATCAATTGGTCGTATAATTTCAAACAGGACAATAACAACGATGCTCTTGAACGCCAACATTGTCCCTGCAGTACTCCTTCGAAACTTGCCGTCACGTTGATACTCATCGAGAATTTCAGGCTCGTCATGGCGTGTGATTTTGATCTTTGCCCTCCGTTTCCAGCATTGAAGCGCCAGAGTGACTACAGCTCGCAGATACTATGGTGTGCGAGGACTTCTAGCTAGCCTCAAGACTGAAGGTTCCGACTGCTGCTGCTGCTACCAATCATGGGGTCGAGTGACGAACCATGTGCAGGCTTTGAGATGGATCGGCGAAGAAAGACAACAAGCAGTGGTCGCAGAGTACTGCTGACCTCAGATTGATGCTCACAATATGCCTCTATAGACCGGTGATTTGTTTAGCCGGACTTCAATACATCTCAATCGATCCACCAGTGTGTGATGTTGAGTGCAATGGGTATATGCAAGTGTATAACGGCCGAAGCTCGAGCTCGACATTCAGCGTCAGGTGATTGAGTTGTTGTGTGCGACTTGAAACTGCCGGAAGTGGCTCAGCGCAACGAGTTGTACAAGCCACTGAGGCAAGTTCCGCCTTATCTACCGAAACTGACCTGAGTAACCAGAACCGCCGGTAAATCCCCGGAGCAGAACTTCCTCCACCTGTTCCCTGCGCAAGCTTCCAGTTCCAAGGTTCCAACCTAGGAAGAATCTGTGCAAGTGAGAGCTCCCCAGATTGTCCGGCTTTCTGCAAACTCCGTTGCGCAAGGCTCGTGTCCTGTTTCGGTTTTAGTTGCCAATTCAGGATTCTTGTTTCGTGCTGCAATTTCGGGCCGTCCCTCCCGCTCTGGCTTTCCGCTTCACGCGCGCGGACAGTGCTCGAGCGAAGGCGGCAATTAGCATGCAGTCGATCTAAACACAGCATGCTGCCAATTTCGGAAGCAAGGATGATAGATCATGTAGCTAGTCTATTATATCAAGGCGCTCACTATATGTGTCAAGTGCTTCGACCGATGACGATGTCCATCTGTCAGCTTTGGCTCGACCGATTCGATGTGCTTTGTTGTTGACACTTATGTTCTTACTCTAATACTTACTCGATCTTCAACTCTACTAATTCGTGCGGAGTCTTAAAACCAGACTGGGAGACTGCTCTTCTTGACATGCGACGGTAATGGCATATGGACCTCCACCACTTCCGAGAAAGCCAGCATCATACAGTCCGACATTTTTATCCCAGCGCGAGCGCGAGACAAATTATTTCGAGTATGCACAGCAATCATACTCTGGCAGAGATGACGCTCGCACGTACGATCGAGGAGCTTACGATCAATATGACGAATACGACCGAGATTTCTCGATGGACATGTACGAAAGTCGGCGACACTCGCGTCCATCCAGCAATGGCAGTGCCTATGGCAGACCGTTGCCCGCTCCTCCTGGTGAACAACTTAGAATGCCTACCTTAAGCTACGGAAATGATTATGCAGAGGCCCTCGATCAATACGATTCTGCACGTCACGCTCCTGAGCATGCACGCCTGTCTCAATCATCCTTTCACATTCCCCACTCGTTCTCTCAGTCGTCCATTGGCAGTATCAAACCACTCCCCGAACCGCCAGGACAGCAGGCCTCGCCATCAAGAAGACCTCTTACATACGGCCATGAGACACGCTCATCAATTGGTCATCAACAAGTACTAGATGCTAGTTCGCATGAGCACTTGTGTAGTCTGAATGAGCGCCAGAACGGACATTATGCCCGATACAATGGTGAACTAGATGCCAATACACCTCTGCCGCCGCTTTCACAACATGACCAACCTCATTGGAATTATTTGGTGAATTTCCCGGAAAGCACGTATCACATCTACGACGAACCAGTCGAGGACGATTACTGGCAAGATTCAGCAAAGCAAGACAATTTCGCTCATGCTCGTCACATCTCTCAGGATGTAGCCACTCTTTCCATTTCCCCCATCAATCCATACACTTATCACAGAGATCTATATCAAGATCATTTTTTCCAACTAGACCAGCAACAACATGAGGACCGACGAGACTCTTTCATGGATGTTGTGCAGCACGAGACAAATGCAAGCTATGAGCGAAGTAGAACAAACAGCTCGGTATCGTCTACCCAGTTGCATGGTTGCATGCAAGATGATGATCACAGACAACTTCACCACTATGAACATGAAAGACTGTATGACCAGTACGCCTTGCCTAGTCAGAGTTCGCAATCGCAAATCTCGCAGCCACCATTGCAGCCTGCACAGGCAACAGTTGCCAGACCTAGAGGTCGGTCTCAAGAATTGCCAATTCCCGATCACCTTCACAACCGATCTTCGCCTCGAATGACCAAGTCTCATACAATGTCTGATCTAATAGCTCATCGTGCACGAAGCAACACCGCTTCGACAATTTTCGAACGTCGACCCGCTCCACTCGAGGTCGAGAGGTCCGCCTCATCAGCACGTCCTGCCAAGGAGCCTGCCACGAGCACCGACGATTTTGAGCTATGTCAGAGTCCTTGGTCTCGAAGTGAGCTCTTCTATTGGGGCCGTGATGGGAATATCAAAACTACCGCACGATTTTTGCAGCGCTACAGTCGCCTGTTTCGCACTGTAATTCCAGGTTTGTCTTCCGTCAGTGCCTACAAAACGAGTCACGATTTGCTACAGTCCTACTTTCGTGGTAACGAGCTCACAAAAGGCGTAGAAGGCACAGACTCGCTCATCTTCAACGACTGCGCACCAGCTCAGGGCGTTCTTCCTCTCATCAGTAAAACGGGGTGTTATTCGTACGACTGCAGCTCTGATACCACGTCAAGCCGTTGTTATTCCTCACGATGCTCCCGAAAAGCACATATAGTCGCCGGGCACGAGACTGCTCGGTGCGCCGATAAGAGTGACTGGGCCCAATTCTGGGGACTAGAGTCTGACGAAGAACCTCTTTTATCTCTCAACAAGCAAGAAGTCCAGAGGCAATATCAAATTCACGAAGTGATATATTCTGAAAACGAATATCTAGGAGATCTCAAGGTCATGCGGGATGTTTTCCAAAGCAATTTCAAACCTTCGACCACGGCTGAGCAAGAGCTCTCGGAACTAGTCTTTGGACATGTCTCACAACTGATAGAGCTGTCTGAGATGCGACTAATGCCATCACTTCACAGTCGTCAGTCTTCACAAGGGCCAGTGATAGACAGTATTGGAGATATTTTTGAACAGTGGATCACGATGGCACGAGCAATTTATGTGCAGTATGCTTCGAAACTCAGGTATGCGGACCGAGCTGTTAGGACTCAAAGGCTGCGCGACGTCCACATTAAAGATTGGCTCAGGCATTGTGAACAAGATCCTCGAGTCAAAAAGCTCGACTTTTTCTCTTTTCAAGGCTCTCCGACACGTAGGATGCAGCGATATGCGCTCCTTCTTGGAGAAGTCCTGAAGAAGACTCCACAAGACTGTCCGGATTACCCACTGTTGGAAGGCGCAATTCGTTCCATAAAATCCCTCTGTACAGAGTGCGACTCACAGGTTAAGCTCGCGCATGACAAGATTACCTTGAAAGACCTGAGTGAACAACTGGTCTGGAGAGTGCCAATGAAAGACCTTGGCTTAGGCGACAACAATCGTCTCATTCACCGCAGGGCTGACCTTCAACGCAAGAATGAGTCATCTACATCATGGCAGACGAGGGATGTCGTATTACTCGATAATTTTGTCTTGTGTCTCAAAAGTAAAGATGGTGTACAGAAGGTCCTGTCTCGTCCGCCGATTCCGGTCGACTATCTGATGGTGGAAGATTTTACTGAAGTACTTTACAAGTCTTCTTCAACCAGAATTCTTGGTGGCACAATAACACATGCCAAGGCTTCTGGTGACACGACCCTGCGCCGTTCAACCACGGAGCAAGTGCGCACAAGCCTGCCCGAAGGTCCACCATCTCCGGGCAAGTCTTCAAATGAGGACCTCTATCCATTCACGATCAAGCATGCTGGAAAGTCAGACGACAAGATGACGTTCTACGCTGATTCAGCTTCTTCACGATCTGCTTGGATTGCTGCATTTGCTCATGCTAAATCAGAACGCTGGCAAAAAGTGTGCTTTCGCGAGCCCTTCGATGTTTCCGTAATTGCTGATCAAGCTTTTGGCAGGTATGCCTCAACCTTGAGCTCTGCAGCTCGACCCATTACAGCGCCAACGTCCGTTATCGAGCACGCAATTTCGATCAGAGATTCCTCTACAGCTAAAGCAATTACGATGTCCCGTATACAGTGCTCCACTCAGTTTCGGAAGGCTGATAGGACAGAAGTGCATCTTGTAGGAACGGACGACGGCATCTACACGGATTATCATGGTCCATGGAGGAGACTAGTCATGCTGTCTCGAGTATCCCAAATAGCCATGTTGGAAGACTTTGGAGTCCTGACGGTGTTGGCCGACAAGATTTTGATTGCATACACGATCGACGACCTCCTTCACCTGGATGACACTTCAAATCGTGCGCCAGTCTCCAAACCACCTCAAAGACTCTCTGGCAGTAAGGATGTTGGATTCTTCGAGATTGGTATGCTGAAGGATCGTCTGCTCGTGATATACAAGAAGCGGGAGAATGGAAATTCTGTTTTCAAGGCACTGGAACCCGTCATCGGCAAGAAACAAGAAAAGAAAGCATTTTTTAAGAAAGGCACAGGTACAGACTTCTTCAGGGACTTTGATGTAAGTGTTCCCAGTACTTTGGAATGAAGTGACATTGACTAATGGTTTTGCAGCAATTCTTCATTCCAGCAGAATGTTATGGCATGCAGTACCTACGTTCCACGATATGTATTCGATGCTCGAGGGGCTTTGAAATCATGAGTCTGGACTCGAAGCAGCCCCTGACGATACCGGATCTATCGAGCGCAAACACGACATCCCTCCGCTCTCGCATCGAGGGCGCGAGACCACTGGGCACGTACCGCGTACAGGAAGGAGAGTTTCTGTGTTGCTATACGGAATGTGGTCTCTTCGTGGACAAGTACGGCTCCATCAGTCGATCATACACGCTCGAGTGGGAGGGTCGGCCGACGCACGCCGTGCTCGTGGGCAAGTACGTCCTCGCCATTGGCAAGGAGTTCATCGAGGTCTGGAACATTGAGAAGCGGTCACTGAGACAGGTCATCACGGGACGCGACATCCGATTGGTAGCCCACAGCAGTGCCGGCAGCAGCAGCAGCGGCGGCGGCATCGACGTCCTCGATCGCGGCGTGGTGATTGCCATGGAGAGCCCGGGCAATAGTGCACGACAACTCCTCGTCGAGTTGAAGTTGAGACAACCGAGGTGAAGAAGGAAACTGAAAGGATAATGGTGCAAGAATTGTTTGTAAATCTCTCCACATGTTTTTGGGTAATGACTGTTCGTCCCAATCCGGCACTAAGGAGTGTCAAGCATTAGCGACTGCACGGTTCAATAGTAGTAATTTGTATGGTTCATGATGGTTGTAGAGGGAGATTTTTTATACTTTTATTTATTGTCATACACAAACGAAATATGTACTGTGTAATTTTTGTGTCTCTGAAACTCAATGAAAGACCATCATGCATCATCGGAAAGCAAACTCTAAACAAATGTTTTTTGCCCGGCAAAAGATCGCATGAGCTCGCAACAAGCATGTCTAGCCCAAACTCGCTAAACAACAGAAAGAGATTGCAGGCGGCGGCAGCAGCAAGATCATCGACATCGGGACTCTCGCCTCAAGGCACCTTGAGGCGCCTGGTACATGTCGACAAAACTCTCGACGCGCGCGTGGTTGAGCTGATCGAGCACCTCGTAATCGAGATTGATTTGCTTCATGGCGACGACGACGAGATCGAAATTGGCATCGACGTGGGTCGCGGTGAAGTCGGTCTCGTGTAAGCGGGGCACGTCCGGGATGGCGGTCTGCGGGACGAGGGGGTCCACGTACTGTACCGCGCACCCGAGTTGTTGTGCGCGCTGTGCAAAGAGGATCGAAGGGGAGCAGGAGATGACGGATTGGCCGGGCTTGAAGGCCGTACCGATCACCAGGACGCGAGGTGCCGTGTTGTTGTTGCTGCCGCCCATCGAGGAGGATGAAAGTCGCTGGGAGTGTTTTGCGACCAGCTGGTCAGCCAGCATTGCCGGACGAGCGTGCATCCTGTCGTTGGCCAGTCGTAAGACGGGTAGGTTGTTGTTGGTGAAGAGGTATGAAGGGTTGACGGGGATGCAGTGGCCGCCCACTCCCATCGAGGGCGTGTATGGCATGAAGCCGAAGGGTTTGGTCGCGGCCGCACGACTCACTTCATACGGATCAATGTTGTGACCTGCACAGGCGTCGGACATTTCGTTGGCAAAGGCGATGCACACCATGCGTTGACAATTCTCGTACAGCTTCGTCATCTCTGCGACCTCTGGACTGCTCACGCACACGAGGTTGCTGAATGCCATCTCGTAGACCCGCTTGATTGACTCGAGTGATTCTGGGTTGAGTCCGGAAATGATCTTGGCCACATTCTCCAGTGGTGGCCACGAACGACCGGGGTCGACACGTTCAGGTGACATACCCGCCAACAGTCCTCGTTCCGTCACAAGCGTCTCGAGCAGGGCTCGAGTCATGCCAACTGCGACCGACGACTCGATGACGATGGTGGCCCCGGTTCGGGCATAGGTCATGACTGTCGCGATGGCGGAACGGACATATGAAGTGTCGACACTTTGTTTGTCGGCGGTGAGTAGTGTAGGGACGGAGATGAGGAAGTGTGTTGCGCGTACGAGATCTGATGGTGTGGTGGTGCATTGTACTCTTGGCCAGTACTTGCATTCCTCCGAGAAGGTCTTCATCCTGGACTCGGAGACATCAAAGGCGACAACATCAAAGTGCTGGCCAAAGATCTCTACTAGATGTGCGCCAACATAACCACAGCCGATAACTGCCACCACAGGCGTGGTGTCATGGTCGATCGATGCAGAGTCAAGCGCAACCTCGGAAACTTCTGGTGGAGGAGTCGATGGAGCATTCTCAAAATTGGCCCACGAAACTCCGCGTCTCTTGCCAGTGTCGATAGAGAGAGACATGCCGATGGAAGGAGGGTAGAAGATTTGAATTCTCGTTGATGATCAAGTCCGGAAATGCGGCTCGAACGCTTCTTTTGTATCCTCATGAGCATGACTGCAGTGCCCTGTATCTATCGCCAGAGGCTGTCCTTCCGTGTCGCACAAAAAAACATCATTGACCGCAAAGAAGTCGCGATTGAGGTGGAACCGCAAACTCGGTTTCCTTGTCCGGACGTCTTCATGCAGCATTCTATTTCGAAGAGCTTCCGCTTGGACCATACCGCTGCAAAGGCCAGTGCATTTGAGACCGGAAAGACGACTGCTTGCGACTGGTCAGCCCTCGCTGCACGGTGGACTTGATGCAACTTGTTCCTCGGAATATTCTTTCGAGATCAGCCACCGCCATGGCTTGCATGTGGCGCCCGGCTTTGTTGCGGATCCGTTGTCCAGTGGCTTGCACCCAGACCCTCTCGGTGCGACTTCGCCAATTCGTTTGCGTCCTGGTGGTTTGTCTGTGGTGTTGGTGGTGGTTTTCTCGAGCAGGATTCGACGGGATTGCAATTGTGCTGGACAATCCATGGCAAATGACCTGCCTGCCAACGCTTCACCCTCCAGACCGCGGGCCAAGCCCTCCTATAGACAGCCCGCCCAGAGGTGGCTTTGACGCGGGAACGTGCGCTGCCCTTCTGTACGAACCTTATTTGCATGCCTGTCCGGGCTGTCATCAAAACATCGTGGTCAGATGGTACGAGAGTCCTTTGGTGTCCCACATTGAACTCTTGAGTGATACCGAGAGTCGCTTGCGACCATAGACAACGCATATAGTGATAGCCACAAATCCTATCGAGCAGAATTGAATATCAGATTCCACTTAGCGAACCACCGAATCGTAATGGAGGGGGGCTAACGCCACAAAAATCTACAAGCGGATTGTGACGAGTCGCACCGTCTTGGGCAGGAATTTGTGACACAAATGGCCAAGGCCCATTGGGAGCACAGTCCTGAGCATGCATCCCTTATGTCGTGACCTATGAACACAGCGGTTGCTGCGCCTGAAGTTGTCATATTCGATGACGAACGAAGCAACATGTAACATAGAATATTGTCAGTTTTGAATAACTTTTGCTGGAAAAATCGATGAGATGAATCCTCGCTGTGTGCGTACGTATATGCGCAAGTAGTGCATCGCAACTCATGAACCTTATTCAGACCCAATCTCCGAAAAGAGTGGCTTCAAGACAAGGGCTGCAGGGCACCTCGAAATTACATCATTTCTGACTTTGCTGCACGGTCGCCTAGGATTCAGGTAGTCCAGGAGGCTATGACTGTTTCGAACAAATTTGTGATATAGCTGCTCCAAATTTAGTTGCGCTCGAAATCTGCTTTTCAGCCTTTCCGGGAAATCCTCGTCCATGTCATCATGCCGAATTCGACACAGAAAAAAAGCAATTTCAACATTCCCCTGACGGAAGATATGTTTCAAGACACACTAGCAGGTCCCACATTCAGTTGCGAAGCAGCAAAGCTGCTTGAAATCGAACGTCCTGACGAGAGCACCGACTCCACTGGAGTCCATAAAACATGACGCCTGTTCAATTGTCCATTCTGGAAGAGTCCGCAGTCTGTGCAGTTCATTGTTTCTTATGTGTATCATGATCGAGTAGTGGTGGCACCGGTCTTCTCCTTGACCCAGTCTTGGACTCCGCTAAACACATGGCCACGTTTCTGTGTAGCAGCAGTTTGTCCCTCCAGTGTGTTGGAATAGTCGTTGAAGAACACCATGTAGCCACCGGCGAAGGCGACCGAGAACCATGTAAATATTTGGATTCTCCTCGAGAAGATCGATAATTTGTTGACTTGATTGGCGCGCTGAGTATATTTGACTGGATCAGACATCCTTCGAAAAACTTATAGTCACAAGTATGGCGTTTTTGCACGATCGATGCTCAAATCGACTGTGTAGAATAGCAAGACTAAGTTGAATTCGTAGCACTGCTCAACTTCGATATCGAAAAGCTCATGGTATGAGATTGTAGCGGCTGGAAATTAAATGCACAGAAACTCTCCAAAGTGCATCTGAGCATGTAATTTTAAGATACATCTCTACAGCTGCTGCAGGTAAGTGGAGTACTAGCTGCAGCAGCTGGCGAGGACAGATAGAACCCGACAAAATCTGGTTCAGAGCTGGAGAAAACAACAGCTTGTAGTCACTAGTAGCATGAACTTATGTGAGATGCTTGATGCAAATATGCTATTCTTCAAGAGTCATGCTCATTCTGGTCTAATGCGAATCATCGTCTTGCCGAAGTTGTCACCTTTCAGCATGCCTACAAACTTGTCTGCACCAGCCTCGAGTCCATCAGCAATATCTTCTCTGTACTTGATCTCTCCCGAGGCCAGCCACTTTGGTACATTTGTATAGAACTCATTCTGGTATTTTGGCCAGAAGTTTGGATCACTAACGATGAAACCTTCCAACGTCAATCGCTTCGCCACGATCTGCATCAAGTTTTTGACTCCATATTTGTTTTCAGTGTTGTACTGGCTGATCATACCGCACTACAGGACATTAGAATGGCTCAAACCGATGATTTGTGATGGCTTACCACGATGAATCGGGCATGATTGTTTGCAGCATTGAGTACTGCATCGAGAGTTTCTCCCCCGACATTCTCAAAGTATATATCGACACCATCTGGACAATACTTGGAGAGTGCCTCCGATGGTTTTTCTGTTTTGTAGTTGAAGGCTTCGTCAAAGTCCAGTTCCTTGAGGTGCTTTACCTTGTCATCTGTGCCGGCAGAGCCAACAACCTTTAGACCCTCACGCTTGGCTAGCTGGCCGACGAGCTGACCCACAGCACCAGAAGCTGCGCTGATGAAGATCGTCTCACCCTTCTTCGGTTTGCCAATTTCATAGAAGGAACTGTAGGCGGTCATGCCTGGCATTCCGACGGCTCCCACAAAGTTACTGAGCGGAATATTGTGCTGGTTGTTGATTTTATTCATGGCCTTGGTCTGTTCGGCGGTGAACAAGGTATACTCCGACCACTCGCAACCCTGAACAAAAACAAGATCTCCTTTTGCGAATCTGGAATTGTTGGACTTGTGTACTCTGGCGACTCCAGCATTACGCATAGGCTGGCCCAATGGGAATGCCGGAAAATACGATTGGATTTCCGGGTTCCTCATTCGTCCTCGCTGATAGGGATCAATCGAGACGTAGATGTTCTCGGTGATAACTTCATCCTGGCCGGGCTCTGGGAGCTTGTAAGAGCGTTTCTCAAATATCAGATGCTCGCCAACGACCGGAAAATCGGTCGGTGCTTTCGAAAAGATGATTGCATTGTTGGAAGCCATGTTTGTGATGCTTCAATACGGTATCACACCGAGAATAATGTTAGTGTTATGGTGAGACGATCTTATATGTCTGTTCCAAGGTTCTTTACCTTTTATGATTGCGGGGGCCGGGGATTACAAATCACGGTGCACGCGGGGATGGAAGGCGACAGAAGACAAAATTCGCGGAAAAGCCTGCACGCACCAACATGAACTTGTCGTCGCTGCAACATCACGTGTGTAAATGACTAATGAATTGTCAATTGACTGGTACCAGGGCACAGCTGGAATGACGGTCATGATGAAAACAACTATGTGCACGTATTCGCATCCTGCATCTTCATTATTTTTTGCAATCGCGATCGCAGCTGACTGGAAGTAGCTCGGAGCGTGCTGTCATCCTGTGACAGAGCGCTACCGGCCGTGCGTCAACTGTCAGAACAGCTCGCTTGTTCATCGGATCTTCAAATTGACGGAATGACCTTGTGCTCGCTTGGCATGACGGACATTCCAATCTATTGAGATGGGCAATTTGCTGTGCTAACTCAGATATTCCACGATTCCACCTACCAGCCAGCAACTTTTGTGGCCATTGTAAGCAGCGATCTCGTTCAATCCGCTTCTGGCCATGAGCTATATAGCTATGCTTACTTCTAGATGTCACAGTTACGCGCCCGGATCTGTGGCTGCGCGATATCATTCTACAGATCTGTGCTAAAGATTCTGAATCAGTATTTTCTCGAGGAAGGAAAGGTTCCACCTCCGTTTCCAGCAGATTTTCTTGCTCTCCTTGCAGAAGAGTGGTGTCTTTGTATAGCAGCCAGCAGCAGCAGCAAACGCGAAAACTTCAATTTCTCGGATTCCGCATCAGGCAGAAGCCTCACAAATGGTGGCGCTGTGTCCGGGATTTGTGGCGCATGGCTTTCTTCAGTGGGCGGTTTCGTTGTTTTCGGGCTTCGGGCTTTCCTCTCCGGGATTCTCAAATAGAAGTTTCGAATGTCTCAGGTGCTCGGGCCTTGCACTCGAGAGAATGCAGGATGTGGCATTTCCCCATTGCGTTCGAGGCAGCAGTCTAGTCCGTCAGGATGCGAGAGTGACTACGAGGTAATGCCGCATGGACCCTGTGTGATGGCTTGGACGGTTATGGACAAACAGATGTGAGGCACAACATCAGTGTTTTTTTGTCTTGCACAGCGCTGCGTACACGTATATATGAGGTCGACGATGTAAAGTTCGAAGCGACAACAGCTTTCAAGTTCTGTCAGTCAAGGTTCGGTGTTCGCGGTAGTCCCTCCTCTTCCTCCTCGCTATAAATGACGCTCTTTAAGGACATCGACTACTCTATTGGGGACAGAGGCACAAGCACTCCCGAGTCCCTACCAACCGGTGCTGCGCCAGCAGTAGTACGTCTGGCACCGGTGACTCGATCAAGTAGTGTGAGCTTCGCGCCGACGACAAAACCACATTCTGCGCCTGCTCCTTCGGATCTGAATCCTCAGACTACTTTCCAACCATTCAACCCCAATGTCTTTTCCGATCGAACCATACCAGAAATCGCGAGTCCTCAAGCAGATAATCAGCCTTTCGGTAACACTGTATTAGACGCAAGTTTGGCGACTTCGACACTGCCTGCAGTGGCTCCTGAACTTGCAGCACCCATCTCGGAACCGCCCAAGGCGCGCCGAAGTTCTTGGTATAATCGGCGAGTTTCTATGCCAACAGCTCAATTCACTGCTAGCGCAAACTCGCATCGGAATTCGCTCGTCGGACCCGGTGATGGCGCGGGCGGAGTCGCTATGGACCCATCTGCACCTGCCGTGGCTCCACCATTGGCTCGAAGGTCATCAATGTGGGAGAACCGAAGAGCATCACAGATCTGGCAGATTGCCATTGGCGATGACGAGAAGCCGGGATATATTCGTCGTGGTTCTACAGCCATCAGAAAAGCCTCCACTACTTCCCTCAAGGGTTTCAATACATGGACAGGCGCACCTCCGAGGCGCGTCTCCGTCTTTGAAGAGGATCTGGATCTGCATCGTCAAGACATTATCGAATTCATCGCGACAGTCAAGACCCAAAACGAACTCGATGCAAAATCACGTCCCTGGCTGAAGAGGTCTCGCATTTTTCCACCACTCTATATTCTAACCATCATAATCATCATATATTTCGTGTTTGTCGGCCTGCCTGTGTGGAATGGTCTGGCTTACGAGTTTTATCAATACTTCAACAAGAATCTACACTTCGCCGTGGGCACAATAGTATGGATGTCATGGGCAGCACTGCAGGCCTTCATCCCAGTCCTCTTTTGTCGCTTTGAGCAAGAAGTCGACCCTGTCGAGACGCGCGATTCAAGCGAGACTGCACTCATCATTCCCGCATACAAGGCAGCAGGCCTACTCGGTCCCACCATCGAGCACGCACTCAAGATCTTTACCAAGTCACAAATCTTCATCATCGCCAATGGAAACTCGAAGGAACCATTGGACAATGCAGCAGAGGTCTGCGCCAAATACGGAGTCAACCACTATTGGGTGCCGATCGGCTCAAAGATCACGGCCGAATTTGTCGGTGTCGCGGTCGCGTCCAAGTTCAAGTACGTCATGCTGATTGACGACGACGTCCACTTGCCGGCAAACTTACCGATCGTGACCAAAAGAATCAACGAGCAGACAAAGTGTATTGGGTACACGATCAAGTCGACCGGTGCCGATGGCATCAAGGGCACGTACGTGCAGCAGTGTCAGGACATGGAGTACAAGTCTTCCGGTCTGACGCGTACCTGGGCCGGCCGGTGGGGATCAGCAACTTTCCCACACGGGGCCATCATCCTGTGGGAACGAGAAGCGTTACAGAGTCTCTTTACGAGTCACCCAGGTCACACCATTAGCGAGGACTGGTACTTTGGTCACTGTGCTCGCCAGGCCGGTTTCCGCATCGAGTTTTGCTCGCAGGTCTTTGTGGAGACTGAGACGCCGCCATGTCTCTTGTGGGATCGCGTGGGAGGTCGAGGCGGGTACGGCGAGATGACGGTCTGGAAGCAGCGCTTCTACCGCTGGAACTACTTTTACCTCTTCCGTATCTACGACGACCTGCTCTACCTTCTCTTCAACTGGCGTCTCGGGTTCCGCGAAATCACGGCCAAGTACGCCGTCCTGATTGAGCTCGTGGATTCCGTCATGAACCTCTTCCGACCCTTCATCTTTGTCCTCTCGCTCGTGCTCAACTGGAAGCTCTCGCTCATCTATATGGCCGCCCTCGTGGCCATGTACCTCCTCGTCTTCATCATCTTCAACGAATGGCAGCTGCGACTGAAAAATGAGCGCGTCAGCCTCAAGATCATCCCAATGTACTTCTTCATGAAGTTTGTCCTCCTCTGGTTCGGCAGCGCATCCATGTACTACGGCATCTACCACTACATCAAGTACTTCTCCGTCAAACACCCCAAGGTGATTGAGAACCACGCCGCGCTCGAGGCCGCCTACAATATCCGATGCGGTGTCCACCTCGTCCCGCTCGCCGATACCGTCAGCGAAGTCATCGAGCAGGTCGAGGAAGTCCAGCAGACCCGGGAGGACGACGCTGAAATCGTGCAGCTCACGCAATGCGTCACGCCCGACAGCGCTTCCGCCTCCTCTGCCGATAATGACCTCGAAAAGGGCCACGAGAAGCAAGTCGATGCCGAGAAAGTTGCACCGGGCGGCTTGTTTGCTGGCTTCAGTATGCGTCAGTAAAAAGGCACTAAAAAGAGGGCATTAAAAGTCTTTCATTTCCTGCACATCGTGGGTTTTTCCAGATGGTGCCACTTGTTTCATAGTCACATTATACAAGAATAGTCTGCACATATCTAAAAAGAGAAGAATTTGTACATTTTCGCCTTGCATCTTTGGATCGTGACGAGTAGATGATCTCTCGAATCTGTCGGAAGACTGGAAGCGAAGCACTGCGTACCTCCATCATCAAAACAAGCTCGTTGGTGTGCAGGACTTTTGCCTTTGAGCTCATGCGAGCGACAGTATATAGGCTACCTGAAGTGAACCTTGAATGCTCGCTTAACATGTTGTGTCCCTCATACACGGATGACGAGCCTTATGCTCAGCTCAACATTTGAGGCTGAACCTCGCGAGAGAAAGCTACTTCGGCGCAGTAGTATTTGAGATGGCGGCCATTCACGACTCATCCAAACCACCTGAGAATGAAGAAGAAACAAATCAGGGTGAAGAGACATCCACCATAAAAGATCCACTTGTCGCCCTTTGTTCTCCTTTCGATCAAACGGATGGTATCACCACTCAGTCCGAGTCCGACGGCGATATCACGCAGCCGCTTCTGCGTGCCCTTCAAGGCGGCCGATTGATCTCTCAGATCCCCGAGGGAAGCGAGGCCAGACTCAATGTACTCGTCCAGTGTATTACCCATACGATTCAGCGCACTGGCCTCGTTCAGATTGCCCTGTTGTCGGGACTGTTGTTCACGTTCCGGCCCAGTTTGCGCGGCATAAGGATTCTCCGGGGTCGCGTTGTGTATGGGTCGTCTACCGAGCAATTCCTGACGCGATTGCGCGGCGGCCTCGTCGTCCCTGCGACGACTCAATTGCTCGTACGAAACCTTCAGCTCTCCGTACTGTGCTCGCAAGTCTTTATTGCGCGCCGTACTCTTCTGGCGCTTGGTGACGTTTGTTTCGCCCTTGATCAGACCCTCCATTCGATCTAGTTCCGATGCCAAGGCCGTCAATGTGGTCATGATCTGGCCTCTTATAGATGCGTTCGTGGTCGGTGCAGAGCTTGAGAATTGATCGAGATCCTTCCGCAGTACCGAGATGTGCTTGACACAGTTATTGCCCGCAGTTGCTGCCATGCTTGCCCTGTGGAAGGGACAAGGTCACTATAGGGAAATGCAAAACTTCTTGTTCGATGATGATACGAGTACCCAGAATTAGTTACCAACCGAACGCTTATTCCAGTGATCCGAGCATAACAACGATTTGTGTAGTCTCAATCACGATCATGACTCCTGACTGTTGTATGATTTGCTTTGATGTTACTCGTTGCAATCACATGCATCGACGAGTCGTATTCATCGCACGATGCGCGGGCAGTTATAAGTGTCGCTCACGTGATCGTCAACTCACAACCTGGTGTGGTACGGAATACATACGGTAGGATTTTCCATTGTCATTTCCCGACTCATCCCACGCAGAACCGTGGCAAGCAGCTCCTTGCGCATAGGCAATTGTGACGGATGGGATACGGACGACGTGTGAGATCGCTGAGCTCAGGAACACTTTAGCAAGACACACGACTCCGGTCGCAGTTTTGTGCAATCTACAATGCTACCAAGCACAATCAGGGCATTGCGTACAGCATCGAGGAGCCATGTAGGCATCGTAGGTCGCGAGGATCACTAGTACAAGAAAGATTTGCATCTAAAAGCAAAAGTCGAGATACCACTGCCTCACACAGCAGATGCGTGCGGTAATCGCGTCGCGAATACTTGTGTCAGCAGCGGAAAGGCCGACAGCCACTCTTCAGCCTATCTACCCTCTTATCTTAGTCCCGGACCAATCACTTCGGCGCATCTCATCGCCTCCATCTTATCTTCCAAACTACGAAATCGACGAGTGCCGTCAGTGCCGATTGCAGGTCTACGCCTCGCTAGCCTAGGATATATGAGGCAGCGATGCGTCGACTTGATAATTGCTCTTTGTGCTTCAATCAAGTCACTAAATCTGTAACTCGTTGCAAAGTTACAATGGCTGCATCGAACGAGATCAAGTCCTCGAATCCAGACATCTCATCTTCCTCTTCCATCGATCACCGCACGGGAGAGATCGAGGTCTATCATGAGGACAAGGCTCTCCGTCGCAAGATCGATTTTATGCTCTTGCCTTTCTTGTGCGGCATATACTTTTTGCAATACCTCGACAAGACGTATGTCTCTCCTGCACGCATACAGTGACTTTCGATTTCAAGAGCTGATCGCCACTAGACTTCTGAATTATGCCAGTGTGATGAATCTCCGTCAGGACGTAGGCATTACCACCTCTCAGTTTGCATTACTCGGAAGTATGAACCCTTTATATTGTTGTCGCCGAGAAACCTGGGACCTGACGCCTCTAGCCATATTCTATGTTGCGTACCTCATCGCAGAACCTCCGACCAATCTACTCATGCAACGACTGCCCTTGGCAAAGTACTTGGGCGCGAACATTGTGCTCTGGGGTATCGTGACGGCATGTCATGGAGCAGCGTCCAACTATGGCTCGCTGATTGCTCTCCGGGTCTTGCTCGGCATTTTCGAGGCCTGTGTGGCTCCGGCATTGATCCTGATCACCGGCATGTACTACACCAAGGCTGAACAGGCTCGTCGGACTGGAGGTACGTATCCGCACTCGTCTAGTATGGGCAGCTCATTAACTTGTTCAGTATGGTATCTCATGATTGGTGTCGCACAGATTGTGGGCTCTCTCATTTCTTATGGATTTCAGCACATCAAGCACGCTTCGATCGCGAACTGGCGCATCCTATTCATCGTCCTCGGTCTCGTCACAGTGGTCATGGGCGTGCTCGTGATCTTCTTCCTGCCAGATAATCCGAGTACCGCTCGCTGGCTGACTCCACAGGAACGAATCGCGGCGATCGAGCACGTCAAGGTCAACATGACGGGTGTGGAGAACAAGACGTTCAAGGCATATCAGGTCCGACAAGCACTCTTGGACCCACAGAGTTGGTTCCTCGTGGCCATCACGGTCCTGTCAATGATTGACAATGGTGCCGTCTCCAATTTTTCCTCCATCATCATCAGTGGATTCGGGTACTCTAACCAAAAGACTACTATCTTGCAGATTCCGAGTGGTGTGGTCTCCATTATCGCCGTCCTCTTTTCCTGCTTCATGGCCGCTCGTCTTGGCCAAAGGTGCCTCTTCATCGCTCTCGTCTGCTTGCCGTCGGTGCTCGGTGCCGCGCTGCTGACTGGTCTGCCCAAGGGCAATCGAGTGGGACAATTATTCGGCGTGTACTTGCTCAACTCTGCCCCGGCGCTCTTGCCGCTCATCTACAGTTGGGCGAGCAGCAATGTAGCCGGGCACACCAAGAAAGTCACCGTCAATGCAATGATCCTCATGGCATTTTCAGTCGGCAACATTATCGGACCGCAAATGTTCCAAAACGGAGACAAGCCACGGTATATCCCCGCCAAGGCGAGCATCATGGCCACACTGGCTGCAGTGGTCGTGGTTGCCCTCATGCTTCGCGTGTACACCGTCGCGCGAAACGCTAGTCGAGACAAGCACATGGAGAAGGCTGGAGCAATGAACGGCGAGCAAAGCGGTCTCGAGGACGTGACTGATGGAGACAATCCGGCATTCCGATATGTGTATTAGAAATAAAACCAGAAAAGAAATTTCGCCATTGCGTAGCTATTCTTCGTATAAACATTTTCCATTTGTCGATTCTTCCTGCTCCGCTACTCTTGCATTTCCGCATCACTGCCGCCGCCGCCTTCTATGGCATCCAACTCTCCCTGGAAAGTCTCGCTCATGACGTCGCACAGCTGCATGAGATCGTCGAGGCCCTTCTCAAGTGCTTCGAGCGCAGTATACGGCTCGTCCTTTTGGCGGCCCGGTACGGGAGTGAAGGAAGGATGATCGACCGGGTACGTTTGTATGCGGATATTGAGGAGCGGTTCCGAGGGATGGGGTATCGAGTATCCGCAGAATTCTACCAGAGGACTATATAATCGTCAGATTCTTCCTTTATTGCGACTGCTAGGGTGGGCGGAGAGTGCTATTACTTCTTCATAATCATGTATCGCAGGGCGTTGCCCAAGGTGTGATCTTCATTAGCCAGTTGAAATGACGATGCCGTGCCGTCCGTAGCGGCGCCGGGTAGCTGGTCACATTAGCCGTGAGTGTTTTGTGCTTGTAAGGATACCAACAGTTTTTAGCTTTTGCTGTTTCGACAAGTTTTGATACTGGCGACCCTCCATTGTATTCTTCTTATTGTCCTTGCACTCCTATCCTCCGAAGTAAGCACAAATCCTATGATCTTGACAGGGAATTGTGTCTGACAATTGTCAGTCTTTGGAAAGGAAACTTGCTCCAGTATATCAATTCGCTATCTTGACCACCAAAGATGTCCTAGAAAGCAAATTCAGACGCAATTCTTATTCTCGGATGTTCCGAAGGAAATCGGGGCTTCGGAAGAGCATGAATATCCGAGAAGCCTCGGGAAAGCCGTTATCTTTGCGAGCATCAGCCGCTTTCTGCGCTGCCCACAAAGATAGATGCACAAGTGCCATTCCTGTTCCTTCAAAGATAAGAGGTGACTTTGAACCCAATCATTCGTATACAGCAAGGCACGGGACTTGTCTATCAGGACCAGTAGTATCACCAAAATGAGCAAAGGAAGAGTCTGTCTTGCATATTCAGGAGGTCTCGACACCTCCTGTATCGCGGGATGGTTGATCGAACAAGGATACGAGGTTGTCGCATTCATGGCCAACATTGGTCAGGAGGAGGACTTTGAGGCTGCACGAGCGAAAGCCATCAAGATTGGTTGCAAGGAAGTTCACATTGAGGATGTACGAAGCACGTTCGTCACCGAGATTTGTTTCCCGGCCGTGCAGTGCAATGCTATCTACGAAAACGTCTACATGCTCGGCACTGCGCTTGCCAGGCCAATCATCGCCCGAGCACAGATCGCCGTCGCTGAGAGGACAGGTTGTGGTTTCGTCTCGCATGGATGTACTGGAAAGGGAAACGACCAAGTCCGTTTCGAGTTGGCCTTCTATGCCTTGAAGCCTGACATCAAGGTCATTGCTCCATGGAGAGACCCAAGCTTCTTCAACAGGTTCGTGGGACGATCTGCCTTGCTCGCTTTCGCTGAAGAACGCGGAATTCCAGTCTCGCAGACGGCTGCTAAGCCGTTCTCGGAGGACGAGAACTTGGCTCACATTTCATACGAAGCTGGAGATCTTGAGGACCCGAATTCTACCCCGCCAGCCGACATGTGGAAGTTGACGGTCGACCCGACCAAGGCTCCAGACACACCCGAGGAGTTGTCGATTGACTTTGAAAATGGTGTGCCGGTCAAGGTTGTCTCCAACGACGGAGAAGGGCCATCCGACCCACTCGAACTCTTCCTCACCTTCAACAAGTTGGCACGCAAGCACGGAGTCGGCAGAATTGACATTGTGGAGAATCGCTTCATCGGCGTAAAGTCTCGTGGATGTTACGAGACGCCGGCGTTGACCATCCTACGAGCAGCACACATTGATCTTGAGGGACTGACTCTTGACAGGGATGTCCGCTCCACTCGTGACACATTCATCACTCCTAAATTCTCCGAGCTGCTCTACAACGGCGCCTACTTTTCACCACTGACCAAGATGCTGCTGCCCGCTATTGAAGCATCACAAGTCTCCGTCACTGGTAATGTGAGGGTATCCTTATACAAGGGATCCGTCCGCATTCTGGGACGATCCTCGCCTTATTCACTCTACGACGAGGAGGGTGCCTCGATGGATCAGCTCGGCGGGTTCGACCCGAGCTGGGCCAGCGGATTCATCGAGATCTCGTCCATCCGCAACAAGAAGTGGGCGCAGATTCAGCAGAAGCTTGACGCAAAGAAGTAGACAGTGCGGAAATGTCTGAGAGATCGTAAGGGCATAGAAGTGGGAGTTGCAATAGAAGCTGTGCTTTGCGCACGAAGTGTAGGGTGCACAGAGACAACCGAAACAAGAGACAAAAGAGGGCGATGAGAAGGAAGGGGAAAAAAGATATAAACACTGAATGCATCAGGAATTAGAAGGCAGAAAGAACTACAGTTGCAATGATGGTATACCTTGCACATCGCACATTCTGAAATGACACTTGAAGCTCTCTATTTGATCGCTTTCGAGGATCAATTCTCACGTGCAGCGGCAAGGCCTACCGACGCTGGTAAAGCGGGCCGCCAGCCGCAGCTGATCGAATCTGGCGAATCAGAAACGCTGCAACACTTTGTGCAGCTTGCATTTGCATCCGATGCACGCGCAGACGCACGATCTCGAAGGAAAGGGAATTCAACAACAAACACAACGCACGCATTATGCATCTCGCCTCCTTCTTTGCTGCTAGACACGTTCACGTCGCTCGCTCACCTGCCCGCCTGCGCATGCCATGCATCATCGTGCATACACCACGAACACGCTCGTGCTGCTGAACCTCTGCTTCTACTACTAGTCTACGGCTTCACACTCTCCTGGCCAGCCTCTTTAGCAGGGTATAATACTTGTATACGCGCTTTTCTTAAATACTGTTCGCAATCTTGACACACTCGACACACATTGTTAACACGGCTTGCGAGACTTCCGCATAGATGGAGCGCAGAACGGCACTTTCGCCAAAGAAGCTGAGGTCTTCCAATATACTGCCATCAACGCAAACTTCGTCCTGTCCGACTTCTCCGACAAAGAAGCCACGGACATCTCCGTCACCGAAGAAGAAACTCCTCGGACAGGGCACACCCTTGACGACACCGAAGTCGCCCTCGTCGGCGCGGAGCGACATCATGCAAAGATCGACTCGTAGCGTACTGAGGGCACGTTCGCCAATCAAGATCAGCCCCTACAAGGTCTTTACCGACGACACCGTCTACGCGACGAACCCAAATTCTCAACTCGCAAACAACCACGACCTCGTCCTTTCGCCGCCCGCTCAGCGTCAAATATCACCGTCGCCGCGCAAACGCGAGCCGCATGATGTTTCGAGCCGCCCTGTTCTGGGGCACTTGCAAGGGACGCAGCGAATGCAGAGGGTCATGGCCACCGATCCCTTTTCCCTACCACAACACGCGTTCCTGACGCCGCCGCGTCCACGACTGTCCAAGCTGTCGCAGGCGAAGGAAGAGGACCGGCTGACTAAATCGGCCTCTCCGGTCCTGGCGCGCTCGTGTCTCAATCCGCTCGGTGGGTTCGCCATCTATGTCGACGAGTCGGAGTACTTTTCCATCCACGACACGTCCTTCGATCTGGGACGCGACGTCAACAAGGAGAACTTGTGGAGACCTGTCTGCTAAGGAGTCCATCACTCCTCTCAGATTTTCTTTGTACTTATTAGTCTTTTTGTATTGATAGTCCGTTGCTGTGGCGTTTTCGGGTTATGCTGGTACAAGGACCAGGTTCTATTCATGTATATGCTATTCTTATATCTTCCGATCGTTCAATCGTGATTGACTGAATTTCATTGATGGACGGCAATAAGATGAACCTGACCATTTTGAACATTTGCGTCCATCTCAGCAGCTTCTTCCAATACCAAAGTGTCGTACCCCACAATTTGCTTTTTGGAAGTTGCAGATGCACGATCATCCTGACAACTTGCATTATTGCAAAACCATATACTGTAATCAGTATTACATCTGGATCAGTTGATATATTCGATGGCACCACAGTAGTCGCCGGGGATCGTCAAGCATTAAGGGCTGGGATCAAGATGGTGGTGTCAGAGTACTTGTCATCGTCAATCAGTTCTCTACCAGTCGCATTGACATCCCTCCTGGTCTCGTGGTCATCATCACCGTCGTCGTCATCATCATCAGGAATCTCTCTCGCAGCCATTGTAGCAATCATCTTGATTGCCGCGATCATTACCCTATATCAGTGGCCGACGCGGGACCCTCGTGGACCACCGTTGGTGCGCGGACTACCCATTGTCGGGGTACTGCCTTGGTTGACGGACACTCACGCCTACTTACTGTCCCTTCTATCCCGGTACGGCCCTAATAATGGAGGCGGGACATTCACGTTATGCGCATGGACGTATCGCTTTCACGTGGTGATGGATCCACGCGCAGTGGGCAGTGTGTTGAGTTCCGAAGCGAGCCTGAGTTTTCGCGAGATTGAGCGGTGGATCGACGATGCGTTCTTCAATTACCCGGCCTCCATCACCCAGGCCGTCACCCCTGCAAAGGGCGGTGACGACGGGGAATTTAAAGCGCTTGAAGGGGCCGCGCGGGCACATCTCATCAGTAAGGCCGGTTTGGATGATTTGACGCGGCGGTACCTCGATACCTTACACGACCTCCTACTACAGCACGACGCCACCGGTACTAAAACTACTACTGACAAGGACGATGGTGATGACGACGACGATGACGACGACGACGGATGGATCGAGGTGGAATTATTCGAGTGGGTGCGCAGACTCGTCTTCACCGCCTCTTCCAAAGCACTCTTTGGCCCGACATTCCCCGCGACTGACGAAGTCATGCGTCTCTACTGGCAATTCGAGTCCTCCCTCTCGGAATTCCTCTTCCTGCCAGCATTCATGCTGCGCCGCCAACGTCGCGCGCGGGACGCGCTGCACGCCCTGATTGCCACCCACATCGAGTCACATCTCAACGACGGTGGTGGTGGTGGTGGTGGTGATGATGGTAGTAAGGGGAAAGGATTCCCAGGGTGCTCAGAGATGATTCGGCAGCGCATCGAAATTGGTCGGCGGTACGGGTACTCCTCCCTCGACATGGCAAAGACCAATGTCGACGTCCTCTTTGCACTGCAAGCGAATGCCACGCCCATGGCCTTTTGGGCACTCGCCCACGTCCTCCACGATCCGTCCCTACAGTCTTCTCTGTCCTCGACTTCCTCTTCCTCCTTCGGCTCCTCGACGGCGGTGTCGGGGTATTCTGGGATTGATAGGATTGAAGGCATGGACATGCGAGCGGCCATGGAAGACGACTTGGTGACGGCGGTCTACGAAGAATGTCTCCGTATGCACGCGCACGCCTCCCTCATGCGAAAATGTACCTTCCCGACCACCCTCCCATCCTCCTCCTCCTCTTCTTCCTCCTCCTCTTCTCCTTCTTCCTCTCCTTCTTTCTCTGAAAAGTCGAGTCGGGATGGCCAGTCGAGTCGGGTCAGCGGCGAAGGGTACAAGATTAATCCGGGAGAGTACGTCGTCGTTCCTGTAGCGACGTACCAGTACTCCCCCAAAATATGGCTCCACCCAACCGACTTTCTTCCCGACCGATTCCTATACTTCCAACAAGGCGTGCTGCGAACTGAAGAAGCAAAGGCCGCGAAATGGAAGAAGAATCAATTGTTGGTATCATTTGGTGGAGGGGTGCATTATTGCCCCGGGAGACACTTTGCCAAGGTGGAAATCATGAGTCTCACACTTGTCGCGCTGAGGATGTACGAGTTTGAAGTACTGGATCCTCTGCCTTCCGGATGGGATAAGCGGCGATACGGGAGTGGCACGCAGCAGCCGATTGCGCCCATGAGGGTGCGCATGAGACGACGACGGCAGCAGCAGCAGCGGCAGCCAGTGTCAGCCGAAGCATAGAAATGTACAGCACACGTAGTCTTTCAAATTCTTGTAACAATAGTCATGGCGAAATCTAATCATTGATTGCACGGTACATGGCATTTGATCGTCCTTCGTATATGCTCAAACGACAACTATTTTACAGACTAGAAAAGAGATGGCTAAGTAAGTCGAAGCTTATGCCTCGGAAACAAAGACGGCAGCCATACCCATACCGGTACCGATGCACATACTGGTGACTCCAATCTTCTTCTCGGTTCGCTTCAATTCCGTCAGCAGGGTCGAGATTTGTCTCGCTCCGGTACATCCGAGAGGGTGTCCGAAGGCGATCGCTCCTCCCTTCGGGTTGACCTTGGTCATGTCGAGGTTGAGTGTCCTGCATGACATGAGTGCCTGACTGGCGAATGCCTCGTTGACCTCAAAGATGTCGACATCGTCGGTAGTGATGTTGGCTTTCTTCAAGACAGCTGGAATGGCAAATGCTGGTCCGATTCCCATGACTCGTGGAGGAACTCCGACGACTGCTGCATGGCAGTACTTTCCAATGATTGGCAAGTTGAGCTCTTGTGCCTTGGATCGCTTCATCAACAAAACAGCTGCGGCACCATCGGAGACCTGAGAGGCGTTACCGGCGTGGGTGGCACCGTCCTTGGAGAAGGCTGGCTTCAACTTCTGCAGAGACTCAAAAGTGGTTCCTGCTCGAATTCCATCGTCCTTGGTGACGAGAAGCTCCTTCTCCTCTCCAGTCTTTGGGTCGGTAAACCTGGTCTTGACTGGGACAATTTCCTCGTCAAACAAGCCCGACTTTTGTGCGGCTTCAGCCCTGCGGTATGACTCTGCGGCAAATCGGTCCTGGTCTTCACGCGAGACGTTGTATTCCTTGGCTACATTCTCGGATGTGATACCCATTGGCACGGTGCAGTCAGCGGCCTCGGGGTTGGCCTCACAAGCCTCTGAGATGCTTCCCATGGCGCCGGCGCCATAGTTTGTGGTCATGCTCTCTGCACCAGCACCGATACCAATCTCAATCATGCCAGACTGAATCTCGTGGGCAATCTGCACAACAGCCTGCAGACCTGACGAACACTGACGGTTGAGAGCATTCAGAGCGCAGGTGTTTGGGATGCCCGCCACAAATGATCCTGCTCGGAACAATGTAGCACCGCCACCTGTCATGTCAATACCAGATAGAGACTGTGAGACTGTATTACTGACCTGGAGAAAGGACTGAACCGACGGCAATGTCCTCGATAAGCTTTGGATCGATACCAGTCTTGTCGAGGACGGCCTTGAGGACAACGGTGAGCAGATCTTCGACATTCGTGTCTTTGAGTCCTCCCTTTCCACCCTAGCAAGTCAGTAGTGCGTCAAAACTGTGAACCATTTACGAAACTCACTCTCGTGATGGGAGTCCTGACAGCAGAA
Organism: Taphrina communis; assembly: GCA_005281525.1. Lineage (NCBI taxonomy): Eukaryota > Fungi > Ascomycota > Taphrinomycetes > Taphrinales > Taphrinaceae > Taphrina > Taphrina communis. Next base: position 195,344 of record RHGI01000022.1, on the reverse strand, counting down.
ACGATGACAACATCGTCCGCATTCTTGGACGTCAATTGGCCCTTGCCGCCGAGTCCAAGGTGAGAAGCTACTTGTGCCAGTCTAGAAGTCATTTCGTGATTTGCCAGATGTGAAGTTTGTGAGTCTAGGAGAAGACAAGGGACAGGATAGACAGGTTTCTTATGAGCGCTGTCTGGCGAACGTTGAGAGCGTCTGAGGGAAGAAGTCGAACAGGAAGAGGAGAGAGCGTTTGTGTGAGTGGAGCGGGAGAACAAGAGAGCGCGGGGAGAACAATCGATGCTCAGACCGGCTCCTGCTCTCACGTGGGCTGAACCGACGCAGGATCTCATGAGCCTCGGCTCCCGAGGTTGGCTTGCATTCAAGTTCAAGGCTCATGCCTTCCAAGGTTGATTAATGACTTCCCGTCGCCAGCACTTTCGCTTGCACCAGAGCTTGCCTACAGCTGCAGTTGAGAGTCGTCCTGCATTAGTGATCGTGATCGGCAGCTACCGATGCAGTACTGGCCATGGACTCTTCGGTCAGACATGGCTGCACAAAGTATGCATGCCGAGCTATATATGTATGTACGCAGCATTCGCGTCGCTATCTAGCGAGCCTCAGCTGGCCCGGTCATCAGTATCGGATCAGACAAGTGTCAGTGTTCAACGAACTAGGAGCAAATACCTTGATGTTTGATTGTTTGCCTTGAGGACTTTTGTATGCCTATGATTCCCTGCAGTCTATCCCGGTTCACATATATATCGCATTGACCCATATGCATGCATACAGCAAGCGCAGCCGCTGGATCCTGCGGTCCGAATCTGCTGTTAGCAAATTGCTCGAGCTTTTCAGTATGCTGCAATCACGCTCATGCACAATTGACAGCATTTACGCTCTCCTAAACTGCAAGACTGACAAGGACAGCCCACTTAGAAGCGTATAGACTATGTGCTCGGGCTTTTCTGAGACTTTTCAAAGCTATCAATCGTGATAGATGGTATTGACAGGCTTGTTGCTATGCTATGTACATTGTGCTTGTGCAGAATGACGTTAAACCATTCTATACTCTGATTGTTTCGACTTTCCATGGTGAGTTGACTGCAAATGCAGGATCAGCCTTGACATTGCTTGTCTGGCCACTGCTTCGATTAGCACGAGACTTCGTGAGCGTTGGCCGAACATACCGCAAAGTGCCTGTCAATCGTCGGTCTCGCTCCATCATTTGTCGCTCCCATATGTCGAGACCATGTCGGTGAGTCTTGCCTTCGTTCGATAACGTCTTGATAGCAGCTAAACCGCCTGAGAATGAGTCAGATGCTGGCGAGCTAACCACAGCTATGATTCTTACCGCCTGCAATCGTGAACATGCCAATCATGATGCCGAATGGCAAGAGTGCCTCAAACGGTACAGGCATTATAAAAGTTTATGAAGTAGCCTAGAGCAAATCCACAAAAGACGTCGGAGTGGAAGTATGAGTATCCTCTACTCGGCCTTTAGCAATCGAGTTGATAGTCTGTTGCCATCATGAAGACTAAGACTCGTTGCTGCGATTAATGTTCAAGGTCAAAACTCCGGCAGAAAGTCGGAAGTGTACGGAGACACAGAGTTCAACTAGGCATCATTCAAAGATGGCGCAAATTCATCTAACCACTAAAAGACATCGCGAGTGCAATGAGCTGAGGTGCACTGTTTACTGGACGAATCTCGAGTGCTCCAGCGCTGCGGCAGGCATACGATGTCTCGACATGATGCAATATTCAAGATGAATTATTAGGCGCGTGGTTTACTCATGGGGAAACGCAAGGTAAGATTCAGAATGATAATTGAGGCTTACACAGAATTCTGACACTTTGTAGCGTGGATCCGATGTCTCCTACTCAGAAATTGAGGAGGTTGTCACCCCTGCCAGGTCAACTCCATCACGACAATCTTTAAGGACGAAACAGACACAAACGAAGGAGGCTGGTCCTGATGTCGATCCAAGGCGCACGCGTCCTCGTCCTTGGGGAGTGGACGATCTGGCTAGATCTAAGCAGGAGTGCGTAGTCAAGATACGGCTGTCGAAGGGTAGAGTGAGAACCCTTGCAGAGAAACTAGTGGCGGGTCCAAGAAGCAACGGCCCAATACAACCAACAGTAAAATTCCGCATTGCCAAACCAGTTGCACCTCGAAAACAGGCAATAGCACAAACACAGACGACCATTTCTCCGAAAGAACAACTCAAGGACTTCACAAGTCTAAGCACGAAGACCCATGCGAAGCCGTTTGGTGGTATACTAACACCGGAGCAAGCCGACACCAAACGCACTATTCCGAATGAAGAGGACATCAGGTGCTTCGACGACGCAAAGCGTGCTACAGATTTCAAATCGAGTCCTGCGTTCCTCCCACGACCAGATGAGCCCGCCTCCAAGGTCAAGAGTATCTGGATCGGCAACTTTGAGATCGATACATGGTATTCAGCACCTTACCCAGAGGAGTACGCGCGCGAAGAAGTTCTCCACATTTGCGAATTTTGCCTAAAGTACATGAATTCCTCGTTTGTGGCTCGTCGACACGCGCTCAAATGCCCCCACAGACATCCTCCGGGGAACGAGATCTACAGGGATCGCAATCTGAGTGTATGGGAGATTGATGGCCGCAAGAATCCCGTCTACTGTCAGAATCTCTGTCTCTTGGCAAAAATGTTCCTCCAGAGCAAGACATTATACTACGATGTCGAGCCCTTTATCTTCTATGTCATGACCGAGTTCGACAGAACAGGCTGTCATCTGGTTGGCTACTTTTCGAAAGAAAAACGAAGTCCCACGAACAATCTTTCTTGTATCCTGACACTACCTATACATCAACGCAAAGGCTATGGCCACTTCCTGATTGACTTTTCCTATTTACTCTCGAAGGTTGAGAACCGTATCGGGACGCCAGAAAAGCCCTTGTCAGACTTGGGTCTGGTCAGCTACCGTAATTATTGGAAAGTGCGTCTGAGTTCTATACTGAAGGATCTCGAAGAGCCCATCAGTATCGAGAAGCTCAGTGAGCGTGCTACGATGACGGTAGAAGACACCATTTGTGCTCTCGAGAACTTGCAGGCTCTTCTACACGAGCCGATGTGCGAAGCGTATGCAATTCGAGTCGACATGGAGAAATTGAATGGCATCATCGACAAATGGGAGAGCAAGGGCTATCAGCAGGTAGATCCCGCTAAGCTGCGTTGGTCACCATTTCTCGTGGGCATGAACCTAGCGGAAATTCTGGCTGATAAGGCAGCTGTCGAATTGAGCGCCAAGATACGTGCTATGGAGCATCAGCTCGTCGATCCCGTAGGACCAACAGTGCCGCTAGACAAATGGCAGACTGCATATCCGCAACTCGCAGTGAAGCGAAAGCTACAAAAGTATAAATAAATTCACGGACTTGTTCGTGAATGTACTCATAGTCCAGCTGTATATATCTCATGCATTCAGTCCCTCTCGTTGTCGAGCCCGCTGACGTATGTCCTGATGCAAGAAGCGCTCATAGATCTGCATCAGCAAGAAGCTGTATTCGCAACACAATGAAAGTGTGGCATGTCTGCTAATGCCTTTGTGACCAAGGACATTGCTGGGCTTCATTCGGAACTCCACATCGGCAATTGTTGACCTTTTACAGTCCAACTTTTTCACTTTAGTAGCTCTTGTACAAGTCTGGCACCATCTTGCATACAGAAGGAATGACTTGATATTGGCAGACGGATGTGGGAGACCTTGCAGGCTCAAACAGATACTGAGCGGGACTGTAAACCATATCTCAACGCACCGCTCCCGGTCCTCAACACCCGCAAACACACCGCTTTCTTGTTACGTGGACTGGATCCACTATCAGAAGGTTATGTCAGTCTCGATGCTGCTCGACCATGGATCTTCTACTGGTGTTTGAATGGTCTCTCACTTTTACCAGGAACAACGGACGATGTGCGAGCGTTTTCCCTGCGACTAAAAGAATCAGCTTTGGCTTGCCAGCATCCGGATGGAGGGTTCGGCGGGGGAAATGGTCAGATGGCACATTTGGCACCGACATATGCTACGGTTCTGGCTATTGCCACCATGGGAGATGAGTCACTCTATTCACTAATCGACCGGAAAAAATTGTACTCATGGATAATGTCGCTGAAACAAAACGATGGTGGATTTGCTATACAACGGTCTGGCGAAATCGATGCCCGAGCTGCGTATTTAGCACTCTCTGTTGCGTCTTTAATGGACATCCTGACTCCCGACATGGTGGCGGGTACACAAGACTGGCTCAGCAAGTGTCAACGTTACGAAGGTGGATTATCTGGCCTGCACAACGCAGAAGCTCATGGTGGGCTCGCTTTCTGTGCTTTGGCGGCCCTCTGCATTCTTGGCGACCCCAGAGAAACTCTTACACAAGCACTCGATTTGCCGTCGCTCGTGCACTGGCTTTCGAGCAGACAAATGTCTGTGGAAGGTGGATTTTCCGGTCGCACGAATAAGCTGGTGGATGGCTGTTATAGTTGGTGGGTCGGGGCGGAATTCGCCATGGTCGAATGCGCTCTCGGACTCAACACTTCACTATTCGACAGAGAAGCTCTGTCAAGGTACATTCTCGCTTGTTCACAAATTCCAAGGAGAGGAGGTTTGCGGGATAAGCCGGAGAAGCAGCCAGACTATTATCATACCTGTTATTGTCTCGCAGGCCTGTCTGCAGCACAATACCATCACACGTACGATAGCTCACTACAGCAAGATTCTTCTCTTGGCTGGCAATCATTCTGCTGGAAAAGCACGGAAATTCCACTCAAGCTAGATAGTATGGCAGAACGTGTCGACAGTGTACATCCTGTGTATGCTGTGCCATGGGGGAAGGCTGAAAAACTTCGAGCTTGGTCAGTCATGCAGCAAAAGATCTGAAACAGGATGAGAGTGCATGAGATGCTTGTCACAGATCGTTCAAGCACAGTCGCACTCATTTGTGCTACTCGGAGTGCTCTCAAGTTGTGTTAAAGCACATACCAGCTCACCCTGTACAGATCCTGTTTCACTTCTACATCGTTACGACAACGGTTGTGACGTTACCCGTCGTCCAAGAAGTATCAACGTCGAAACGATGTACGCCACAAGTCTTGTCAGACATTGACCCGGAAGCTTCGCACAAAGGATAAATGCTTGTAGTCTGCTCTTCATCCAACTGCCCTCAAAACTTACCATCCGCATCACTGATCCAGACATGAGATCCGACATTCTATTATCAATTTTGAGCTGTGTCGTCTCAATTTCGGCTCACGGTGCCATGACATCCGGTTTTGGCGACTTTAATCCTACGGCTCGAGCAAAGGCATTTGGCATTGTTGATACAACGCCACGGAATGGAGCTACGAGGGAACCGTTTCAGGTTGATACCAGTATCATTCGTGATCGAGATATGGCTACCGCAGGAGTCTGTGGAAAGACGCTTGCTGGAGGACCAAATGACGTTACTGCGGGTATGAAGGCTGCCGAAGCTGTGAGTGTTCCGCAATATAACATCTCTCTGGTACTAACGACCCATAGTCCGGAGCAGTAGCACAAGTCCGTGCATCGACGGGAATGGTTTCAATGACGATTCATCAGGTAAATGCTGATGGCAAGGGACCTTATACTTGCATGTACTCTGGAGACGGAACATCCTTCGAAACGATGACTGTCATCACGGACGTGCCTAGCGAGGGCCGGGCCACTGCAACGGACTTTCCTTTGGTCGCCAAGTTGCCTAGTGGTGTCCAGCCAGGAGCCGGAATGGTTCGTTGCCGAAACAATGCCAGAGCAGGTCCGGTAAGTTTTCAACTCTGTTGAAATCAGAAGAGAAGGCTAATACATTCTAGTTTGGTGGTTGTTTGCCAGTTGTGGTCATGGCGGCGTAGTATTTGTACACTGGCTGATGAAAATAATGAAACCGTGTGATCGGGCATCACCTAAGGGACAAGACTACATGAGACAACTACATAGTATAACGACGACATTTATGACTAGAGCCTGACATATCTGTCTCGGTGTGCACTACCTGCATACTCCTGTTTCATCGAGTACGGCATGTGTCTAAGAATAAGAGCAATATCACATCCCAACGCTGGAGACACGAAACGAAGCGCAACACGTGAGACGTAAATTGCGCCCGCGTGTGTGGAGCACATCGAAGGTCAAAACACTTCGAATTCCGTTGCCCATCTAACCTTTCATCCCTTATCTCACCCTTGCCCTTTGCCATCGTGTATCGATCCTTGATCAGGTCTCTATTCGTCAATTTCGAGGGAAGGGAAGGATCAAGTTATGATCGCTGGACGTCTGCGTGAGATAAAAACCATACTGACGTCTCCTCGCAAGTCCAGGGCAGCACACACGGAAGCCGATGTATTAGATCAATGTTTCGAGGCCCTACTATCGGAGCAGAATGTCCCGGTGAGCCTACGCGACAAGCTGAGGGGCATGGACGCCTATATTAAGCAGTCATTTATACAAGTCTCCGAAATGGATGCCTTTTGCACTCCGCGCAAGCATGCGAGGAAGAGATCGAGTATCTTTATATCTCCGAGCAAGAAGAGCCGGTCGAGTCTCGACACGAGGGACGAAATCACCGATATACCACACCTGATAGCGTACCTGCACAATAAAGACAAGCCGGTTCCTGATCTGGCCATCATACACAAGCTGAAAATTCTCTTGCGCACACAACGCATCTCATGGACGGCCGAGTTTGTGCATCGTGGTGGAGCACTCGCTCTACATGCCCACATTCTGCGCTTGATCAAGGTCGAGTGGCGAGATGACGACGACGACAAATTACTCTTTCAGCTTCTCGGATGCGTGCAGGCACTGTGCACGACTTCGACCGGGCTGTCCACGATCAACGATGGATTCCTGACTTCCATTGTGGAATTGCTCTTTGGCGAGAAACAACCGTCTGATTTCCGCTGTAGAGGTCAGATCATTCACATTATCCAATCATTCTTGGGTGCACAGATGGACACCAGGATTCGGCATGCTCGGGCGCTGCGCATCTTGGGTATCCTTGAGGACCTAAAGAAACCACTCAAGGAGCGGCCTCTGGCCATGCTCGAGGCGGCACACACACCACGGCCATATAAGCGCTGGATGACCGAATTGGACAAGCCGGTGCGAGACTGTTTCTGGATCTTCCTGCACAGCGACAATGTCGTGGACGTCTTGGGTGCCGAGGACTGCGATGCCATGACGAGGAGGGAACCGATACCGGCATCGGGGTACATTGGGGGCGTAGAGTGGATCGCGGTCGAGTACATTTGTCAACACCTCACCCTCATTAATATGCTCATGGCTTGTCTCGAGACAACGGAAAGAGCGGATTTCAGAAAACACCTCAAGGCGTCTCATTTCGAGAAGATTTGTGGCCGACAACTGCGACGAGCATCGAAGAAATTCTACGTAAGTGCTACAATTACACATCATTTTTCCCCTCTTGAACGACGCTGATGCTTGCAAGCCATATATGCATGAAGAGCTGACCATCTGGGCTTCAAAAGCGAAGGCCGACGACTGGCCGATAGCGACGGTGGTGTCTGGAACATCTAGGGACGACGCGGACGTATCCCGCACAAAAGTGGGCAGATCCTCGGTCGATGCCAAGCATACCAGAACGCAGTCCCAGTTCCTGCCGGAACTACATTTCTGAAAGAGTCTTCTCCGATCCGCGCATTGAGCATGAGCGCCAGCATATCTTTTCAACCATTCACCGATGTATCCCCGTAGAATCTTTGATCAGATATCGACTTCTTCGGCGTGCATTCTTTCCCATAAATATAATCATATGTTAAAATCACAAGAGACCCTCCAATTCGCCGCCTTCGTAAAATTCCTGACCATACCGCTGCTTGACGATGCGGACGAGACCCTTCAATTTCTCCTTCAAGTCGCGGTTGAGGACGTCCGAATCGTACTTGATGGCTCGTGCGAGGGTATACAGGATTTTTTCCGCGAGATCCTCGTCGTCTTGGATGTTGGGGTGGGCGAGCAAGGACACGAGTTTCGGCGGGAACCCAGTCTTGACGCTCTCCGAGACGCCGCCATTACTCCTGGCCCCTACACTTCCTCCCTCCTGACCGGTACCGTCGTCTTCGTCGTCGTGGTCACGATCATATAGTGTGCCGAGGTAAAAGACGATTCGACGGAGAATATTCAAATCTTCCTGGTCCCGCAACGCATCACTCACCGCGGCCCACCCTCCAATCTGCTCAAATCGCACCTGAGCAGCCGGGCAATTCCTCAGTGCCGCCGTGATGCCAAACACGGCTTTCCGTCTGACCCCGATATTTTCGCGAGGGTCGGCGAATCGTGCGAGGAGATGCTGGAGTCCATTTGGGTGGGTCAGGAAATCCGCCTGTGAGACGGGGTTGTTCTGTAGTGCCGTAGCAATCACCGCGCACCCGCCCCGCCGACGCACCACCCCGTCCTCCAAAACCTCTTGATCCGCTCCATGTTGACCCTCAGTCTCGTCACTATTCGCACGACGGGAGAGTTGCGCAATGAGAGGCGGCCAGAGGTTGAGGTTGCGCAGATTCTGCGCATTATCAATCTGCTCCACCAACGCCTCCAAATTCTCAAACGCAACCTCCCTCTCCTCGGTACTGGTGTCGGGAGACTCGATCGCCGACATCGAAGCGAGCATCAGTTGTGCGTCGTCCGGACCCATGATTTCATCCAACATGGCCGCATCCAATTTTCGACCGGTCCGTCCTGCTGCTGGTGGAGCAGAAGGAGCGGATGATGTCGATGTCGATGATAGGGAGGTCGAGTAGTTCAGCAGTTCCTTCAACTTATCCTTTGACGACATGGCCTGCGCTCTGTACTATCAAAACCCGGGGTGAATTATGCTGATGAAGGTATGAGATATAATTCAAGGAAATGTCATCATGTATTATAGTTTTGGAGATGGAATAAATTTTGTGGAGCATCGAGAACATTCTTTGCCGACCTTTAGCCGCAAAATGCTTCTTCTCCTTCTAATGATGTGATTATGGATGTGATATTCGCTGTACAACGATTTGAGTCTATCGGTACAAGGACTCCCTCGACTCGACCTTCTTCCGAAAGGTATCCCGAAACCACTCGCCGAGATTGTAGCCGCCCTCGCTCCGCTCATAGAATGTGCTCTTGTGCTTGGCGGTGCCAAAGACGTGATCGAGGATGGGAATGTGCTGGTACTTGAGCTTGTAACCTGCGGTGTCCTTGAGTTTTGGCGCATTGGCCCGGTCAATGAGCATTTGCGCGACGAGCGGCGTCGCTTCCCGATAACACGCCTCGAGTTCCTGCTTCACGGTCAAGTACCCGCGTCGCGAATTGAAGGGCGCAATGACGTTGTAGCCCCGCGCCTTGGAATTGAGTTCCTTGACTTGTGCCTCGACAAATGGCAGTTCCCGTTTCTCCCAATTAGCATCACGCAGTCGGTCGATACCTTTGGCTTCCGCCGCACCATACACTCTTGCCCGTGCGACCTGGCTCTCCAGCGTGCCTCCGGAGTACGCGATGAGTCGGCAACAGAAATTGATCCATTCCGACCTCAAGCTGGCGCGGAATCCCTGGATGGATCGGTCGAGGTTGGCCTGCGCATCGACAAATGGCGGCAGTGCGCCCTGCTTCTTGATGATTTGATTGAGAAAGTACTCTGTGCGATCCACCATGGGCGTCTTGGTCTCCTCCATCTCCAGTGCTTTTCCCTTGCCCTCCAGATTCTTGAATGCTCCAGCACGACGCGCCTCGTCGATCCTCTCCTCCGCCAAACTCTGCAGTCCTTCGAGCGAGTTTGGCATCGGACGGTACGCCTCCTCCACGGCAAGGTACTCCTTTGACTTTTCCCAGTCCCTCTTGGATCGGTGCACAGACACGGCCTCTCGAGCCTTGGCCACCCGCATCTTGTCCCCCGTCTTCCTGTCCATCTTTGCGAAATGTGCCGCGCTCGCAGGCTGTGATATCGGCGTATATGAAGACGCGCCCGAGTACGTCAAACGATTAGTGTCCAGTCGCATCCGCAACAATGCGTCGGTATGGGCGACTTCATCCTCGACGACTAGAGCGCCTCGCTCAATCGCCGTCACTTTCGGTTCCGTCGTAGTCAATCGAATACCGTCCTCTTCGAGCTGTGACAGTCTCCGTGACATGGCGTCCAACTCTCCTTCTGTGCCAACAGCACCCTTATCAATTGTCTGCACGTTGGTTGAGTAAGCACGTAACGGCAAGCTACAGTGCCGACACAGACGCCGCATTCGTGGCAGCTGTCTCAACCCTTGCTCCATGCGACTCAGGATTGCTCTCTGGACACGAAGCTATCTTTCAATCGATAGTCCTGGTTGTATGCTGCGTCTGCATAGACTCAACCAGCAAAGAGACATGGAAGTGAATAGTGTTGGATCTGTGCATTGGTTGGATTGTGGAGAGTGGCGCTGGAATTCAGCTGAAGGTGGCGAGCAATTTGATGGTTGCAGTCGACGTTTACGGGAAAAGGCTGCGCATAACAATCATATGATGAAAACAATAGGACATTATACTCTACAGAGCTCTTTTTATTGTACATCTATGCTACAAAGTTTTTGGGACCACGTCACGCAGCCTTCTTGGCAGGCTGCTCTCCCTCGGTGGATCCGCCATCATCCCGAGGTCGCTTTGTGCCCTGCGCTCCTCCCCTTCGAGCACCTCGCTGTTGTCTTCCTCCTCGACCACCACGGCTCCTTGTGGTCGGTGCGTCAGTCTTGGCCGCCGGTGTCGGGACGGTGGGAGTCTCTACGCCAGAGACCTGACCATCATCCAGGTCGCCTTCAGAATGTTCACTTATGTCCGGGAAGAGGTCGTGAGACTTACCATTATCCACTCCGGTGGCAGACTCGGCATTCGACACTTGTTGCTCCGAGCTCTTCGCAGCCGCTGTCAATTCTGCAAGACTCTGCTCGAGCTTTGCAATCTTCTTGTCCTTCATACCAATCTTGAGCTGGTTGCGCATGTCACTTTCCTTGCGGACATTTGCCGCCTTGGTTTCCAGCAGTTCAGCATTTTTAGTCTCCATAGCCTTGAGAGCCTCTTGCATCTCAGCCTCCTTCTCGGCGATAAGCTTAGTCTTTTCCTCCTCGACCTCTTTCAACCACTTTTGTTTCTCGACCTCCAGCTTTTTCGGAAGTCGGGACTCGACCAGAGTGTCAACACGTTCTTTCGTGATGGAGCGAATCCTTGCTTTATACTCTTCCTCTTTCGCAGCGAGTAGCGCTTCAATGTTCTCGTCTTTTTTGTCCTCTGCCTTCGCTTCGCCATTCTCTTGTGTCTCTTTTGTAACCTTGGAGATTGCCTCCGCGATTCGCTTTTGTGTCTCAGACTCATTGGCGCTTGCCTGTGCGGCAAGGGCTTCGTCAATCTTGCTCTGCACATCGGCGTCTGTAGTCGCAGCCGTCTCCGTTGCATCTTCGGATCTGTTCTTGAGAGCATCTGCCACGGCCGAATCAATTCGTGCTTGAATCTCTTCTTCGTTGTTTGCAGTTGCATGCGACGTCCCATTCTCGGACGCGCTCTTGAGAGTCTCAAGTTCAGACTTGAGAGCGTTCAGAGTGGCTGTGGTTGATACCTGCAAATGTTAATACTTTGACCAATACCGATCATGAACGAAGGACGTACGAATGCATCCTTGTGCTTCTTTGCCGCTACTCGAAGTTCTGAGTAGTTCGATTTCTGCTGTTCTAGTTGGGCCTTGCACTTTTCGAGTTCAGCCTTGACAGCTTCCATTTCGTCGTTGTTCTCAGCGCTGCTGGTGTCGTTGGCGGTCTCTTTCTCTTGTTTCAACTTTTCTATGGTAGCTTGCAATTCAGAGACTTCCTGGGCATGCTGAGAAGTTTTACTATTTGCCTCGCCCTCAATCGTCGTAATCCTTGCTTGTAATTCCTCCACCTTCGCATTCAGGGAGTCTACCGAGGATTGTTCATTGGCCGTCGCTTCTGCCTGCTCAACTTTCCATTTCAGCAATTCAATCTCCGTAGTCTGGGCTTCGAGCTGTTCCGCCGAAGCTTGCACAGAGGCAAGTGCTTTCTTTGCATCAGTTCGCTCCTTCTTGATTCGCTCCCTGGTTTGTTGCATCAACGCCTCGTACTTGCTAATTTGACCGTTGAGCTGCTCTTGCAAGGTCGTGGCACCGTTTTCCTTTTGCGTCACTTGTTCTTGTAGAGAAGCCACACTGGCTTGCAGAGCCTCTAGTTGTCCACTTGCACCGGCAGCTTGCTCGCGTAATTGCTGTAACTCTTCGGGATCGATTCGCTCGTACTTCTGGAGTATTGCCTGATTGCGTTGACGCCATCGTTCGTTGTCCTGAGTCAATAGCTGTGCTTCGTCGGTCTTTGCGGAGAGTTCCGCTTGCAGTGATCTCAGTTGACTTTCGAGAGGTTCAATTCTCTGTGCGGTCGCGCTCAACTGCGCCTCTAGTTCTCGGACTTTGCTCAAATTCGACTCATTCTCAGCACGAAGTGTGGTATTACTTTCCCTGATCATGCTCATCTCCTCCAATCTGTCCTTTGTACCTGGCTCACCAAATTGTTGAGCGTTGGACTGCACCACTTTTTGTCGTTCTAGTGCCAAGCTCGTTTGACTTTCATCCAAAGCTTTCGTTGTTTGTCCCAATTGTTGCTTTATCCTCTTGTTTTCTTGCTGAACAAGTTCGAGGGAAACCTCCACAATCTCTTTCTCACGTCGTAGATACTTGATGACCTCCTGCACACCTTCAGTGTCGGACTCGTTGTCTTGCTTGTCTTCAGTCCTGTCAGGACGAGATGATATCTGGTTGGTAAAGGTCTCGAATTGGTCATGCAAGAGATCGTTTTGTCTTCGTAAATCCGTGAGTCTGGCTCTGAGATCAGATAGCTCGCGCTCATAAAGATCTTTTTGACTCTGCCAGCTGCGAGTCTCGTCTGTGAGACGTTGCTCTGAGTTCTGGGAGACATTCCTCAATGTCAGCACTTCGGTGCGCAATTCTGCATAATCGTGTCTCAACGTTCTCAGTGCTTGAGCGGCCTCGGCGTGTTTCATTAGTTCATTTTCATAATTCTGTTGTGCTTCCTGAGCAATTTCTGCTTGAGCTCGCAGGTCGTCCTGATAGAAAGAGCTTGCGATAGTGTACTTCTCCTCGACCTCACGCAACGAGTGCATTTGTGACTTCAGGAGCTCGACTTCTTTCTGTAGCGAGGCCTGCTTCGCAGATTCAGCTGTGTGTATACTGCTGAGTTCTCGGTTGACAACATCAATTTGTTCTGTTAAATCATGAATGCGCTGTTGCAAAGCGACTCTCTCAGTGGCATGGGACGCGGCGATTTCTTCTTGAGAAGCCTTGTAAGTATCATACGAAGCATTCATATCCTCGAGAGCCTTTTCTGCCGTACGAGCTATCTCCTGCATTGTATTTGCCTCTTCTCGAGCTTGCGTTGCATTACTCTGAGCATTCTCCAGCTGCAATCGGAGATCAGCAATATCGAGCTGTAACTGCTGATCCGAGCTGACTGTAGCTGGATTGCTACCTGCTGCTGGAGACCTCGAGAAGATCGCTAGTTTCTTCTCAGCAGCTTCAAGTTGTGCGTGCAATTCTGAGACACGATTCTGTTGACTGGTCTTTTCCGTGTTTGCAATTGCATGAGCTTCTCTGGCATCGGCGACTTGCTTTAGTAGACTTTCAATCTTGTCCTGAGATTCGCGATTGAGCTGATCTCTCATCAGTGTCATTCTTCGTACTTCTTCTCTTTCATTTTGAAGCATTGTCTTGGTCACTTCTAGATCGTTTTCGAGCACAGTAATCTGATGGTCATATCGCTGTGTCTGTTCATTTTCCGTCCTATCGCGCTCACTTTGCAGAGCTTGTAAGTTGGCCACAAGACCCGTCAAGCGATCCCGCTCTCCACGAACGGACTCGCTTTCATCAGACAATCTCTTCTCAATCGATTGCCACAATTGTTTCTCTGCCTTGTAGTTTGAGTTCTCAGCACGAGCACCGCTAAGCATAGCCTTCATTTCCACGAGTTCTTCTACGTCCTGTTGACTTCTTTGATCTTGCTTGGCCATGTTTTGTTGCAATTGAGAGGTTCTCTTTCGTGACTCCTCGACTTCCTTGCGCATCATATCCATTGCGCCGGTGTACATCTTGTGTCGTTCTTCAGCAAGATCTAATTGCGAGCTCAGGCGAGCGACACGAAGTGCAAGGTCGCTTCTCTCTTTGTTGACGCTTGTCAACTGTGCAGATAGCTCTTTATGCTCCTTCGAAGATTCGTTCTTGTAAATCTCGTATTCGTGCTGCAAATTTTGTAGATTCTTTGTTATATTGTCAAGTTCTGCACTTCCCTTGTGCTCCTGTTCGGACTGAGAGACACTAGAGGTGTTTCCCAAGCGAGCATCGGCCTGTGATAGCATGCCTCTGAACATATCACGCTCTCTTATGTAGGATTCCGTCTTCACTTGCATAGATTGAATTTGTGTAGTCATTGTCGAGATGACTTCATTGGCTTCCGCAAGTGCTTTGCTTTCCATGTCACTCATTCGGGCTCGACTCGCTTCCTCGTCGGCTTCCATCTTTGCGCCAAGCTGCCGAGTAATCTTCAACTGCTGCTGGTTTTGTTGCTGCAAGTCTTGAATGTTTTTGAACAATACAAGTCGATCGGAAATCAAGTTATCGACCGCTGAATTGCTCGGTTGTTGTGTGGCCAAGAGTCTATTGAGCGCCGTAACCTCTGCTTCCGATAATGGACTGGACCGGAAGCCTTGCTCCTCAATTTCGAATAATAATTTTTGCACTTGTCTACTGAGGTCGACTATCTGTGCCTCGTGAGCTTTCAGCTCTCGCTTCTGATCGTTTGCTAGCGTTTCTGCGAGCTTAGCCTCTCGAGTCAAGATATCGTTTCGATCCGTGGCTTCTTGCAATTGCTCCGACATGACTGCAAGCTCATTTTGTAGAAGAGAGTACTCATCACGCTGTTGCTGGAGTTGTGGTGCTCGTGATTCAAGTTCAGTGATGAGAGCATCAAAGCTAGTCTGAATTTGTGCGTTCTTTCGTTTTTCGTGCTCTAGATCCTGCTTCGTTTTCAGGTACTCGGCATAGAGTTGACTCAAGCTCATGCCAGAGTTCTGGACTTTGCTAAGAATTTGAGCAGACGGAGACAACAGGCCGATGCCGCTACTCGTGGTTCCAGTCGTCGTGGAGAGACGCTCGTTGGCAATGTCAAGTTCTTTTTCAAGAGCCTTGAGATCGTCTTTGTACTGTGCAACCTCCTTTTCCAAGTCCGCGCAAAGTTCTTCGGCAACGCTTGCCCTCTGAATCCAGCTTGCCATTTCCTCCGACTCGACGCTGATGCGACTTTCAAGACTCTGCTCCAATTGGCTGATTCGTGAGCTGGCATCTCGAGATTTTCGCTCATGAAGCTGAATCAGCCGTGACTGCGCTGCCATCTCATTGCGGAAGGATTCTTCCTTCGTACTCAGCTGTTCTTGGAGTTCGGCGACTTTGACAAGATTCTGCTCCAAGCTGGTAGTCAGCTCAGAATTGCGTGACTGAGCGAGGTCGAGGCTATGCGAAGCTGCAGCTGCCTCAGTCTTGGCGACATCCGCCTCCTTCTGCACCGTCATCAACAGGGCATTGTTCTCCTTTCGGTAATTGGAGAATTGAGTCGATTTAGCTTGCAATTCATTAGTCAGGTATTCAACATTTTTCTGAACCAATGCGAGAGACTGCTCCAAAGAAGCATTTTTGAACTTGAGAATTAGCGTATTCCATTGAAGGGCTCGGTCGACTCACCTCGGCGCCATTGCTGGCAGAACGAGCCTCACTGATCTGAGCTTCCATTGACGCTGTATCCTGCCGTAAGGACTTGTACCGAGCTGATAGGCTTTTGTACTCCTCTTCCTGGCGAGATGCGGCTTGACTTTGTCGATCCAGAAGAGCCAGTGCCTGACGCTTTTCTTCCACAAGAGCTGCATTTTGTGTCGTCAGGCTATTGATCTTCTTGTCCGATTCTTGTCTTTCGCTTGCAAAGCTCTGCGCTTGTGCCACTGAATCGTCATGGCGATCGGATGTTGCGACGCTGGCATCCCTTGCTTTGTCGAGCTCTTTCTGCACGATCGAAAGCTGCTGCGTCGCGGAGGCGACACGCAACTCCGCATTCTTATTTGCTTGTTCTATTTCGACTTCGAGAACCACATTACGAGCCTTATAACTTTCATACTCTGCAGCTCGAGCGAGGAGGGAGGGCAAGATGGTCGACCACTGCTGCGATTCGATAGCCTGTGAATCAACCTGCAAAAAACTGGAGAGACGCTGGACATCGGCCATCACCGCGGTCGTCGTTCCGGAGAACTCTGCCCGTAGGCGACTCAGACCAGCGACTGCCTATGGCAACGCGATGGCGAGTCACAAATATGTGACGCAGTGGTCAATTGAGCTCGATGTAGACTCGAAGGCAGGCTATGAATCACAAGAACTAACACAGTCTGGTTGAAGTGTATGCATTCGATCGCGAACCACTTCTCGACTTCCAAAGACGGCAACCAAAGAATCGTGCTCGTCGTGTCTGTCGTTCTCAACGGCCCGCGATGCACGTGCATCGGACCTCAGCTAGAGCTAGCTTAAGCGCTAGCGCTCGAGGCCCAGCAGGCTTGGAATTCGAAGTGAATGATCCATCATCTTTCCGCGAGCTTGCGATCGAAAGCCCCACGAGCTGCACTGCTAGGCAGGACGGGAACGAGGAATTCCTGCTCAGAAATCCAGAGGATGTCAAATCTTTCGTCCGCAAGTCTAGCGGGCCCGCTATGCAACGAGGTCATCACGGGCATCTGCGCAGTGCTAGGACAATATCAAAATTGCTCTACCTAGCAGGCCTTTCGGTGACCCCTTAAGCTTGTCCGCGGCCGTTCTACTAGTACTGCATGATATCTTTCCAAGCGTTAAATGCATCACGGGATTTCGGAACACACTTCAGTCTCGACCGCGCGAGCTTCTGATATGCTGAGCACATGCATTCGCGAGGCTGTGCTCGCAATATGATTCATGCGAAGTTTCATGCAGAGGACGCTGCGGATGATGTGGCGTTGATCTGTCCGCCATCACTTCGCGCCCGCGAAACCTTGAATTACCAGCAGATGGATTGGATGGGTCGAAACTCCGGGACCCTCAGCCCCGCCCGACTTCTACTGTCGCCGTGAATCTACCACTACCTGGTACCTACCTAGAACGCTGGTAAACTGGTGCCAAAACTGTGGCCGCAACTTTGCTGCAGGTGCGTCATTGGTCGCGTCTCACGCTCGCCCTCTAGACAAGTCACACACCATCGAAACTGCCGGTATCTGCTCACCTAGCTCTTGACGTACTAATACATCCAACCCAACTCTCGAGGTTATACTAAGTCCAGAGCGAGATGGTCATGGTCTGTCTGCATCCAATGAATGAGGTACGGACCAGAACGCAGGAGCAAACTGATAGCCTGCATGGGATACAAGCGACTGCTACAAGACTCACTGGACATCTCCAGGGCCGGGCAGCTGCATCCGAAAACTTTATCTGCGGAAAAGCCACCGACCTCCACAAACGTAGCCATGGCGTTTGCTTAGCACCTTGACCGCTGCAATTGAGGTCATGTCACTGGCAGACTACAGATATCCCGTCCTTCAGCGACGGATGTACTTAAGCAATGACATTGCCGCATGCAGCGCAAATGTCACGCTAGTAGAGCATCTAATTCCGACGACAACAATTGGAGCCTTGACTCAACAGGCATATATGTCAAACAGCTCTACTGATTTTCAGCTCAATCAAGCCGCATATAGGCTCACTGTAGATGATGTGGCCGCACAACTACAGACTCAATTGGATGCTGGTCTGACCAAGGACGAAGCGGAGCGTCGACTTCAGCTCTTTGGCAAGAACGAACTCGAGGGCGATGGCGGTGTCAGTCTTGGAGCGGTGATTCTTGGCCAGATATTCAATTCCATGGTGCTCGTCCTACTCATCGCGATGATTGTCTCGTTTGCCGTGATGGACTACATTTCAGCTGGTGTCATCGCGGCAGTCATCGTTATCAATGTTGTGGTCGGTACATATCAAGAATACCAGGCGGCCATGACCATGGACTCCTTGAAGTCGTTGGGCACTCCCAGCGCTCATACAATACGCGACGGACAGGATTGCACCATACCATCTGGCGATCTCGTCCCTGGTGACATTGTGCTCTTGAAGACTGGAGACACGGTTCCGGCTGATCTGAGGCTCTTTGACTCCATGAATCTTGAGACTGATGAAGCTCTGCTGACCGGAGAAGCACTTCCGATTGGCAAATCACCAGGGGAAGTGTACGGTACTGACGATATTCCAGTTGGGGATCGTCTAAATCTGGCATTCTCCTCCTCATCAGTGACGCGCGGGAGATCGAAAGGAGTCGTATATTCGACCGGCATGAACACTGAGATTGGGGCGATCGCTCGAGGCATGCATGACAAACCTAAAAAGATGAAGCCTCCTAAGAGGCGCGAGGATGGCACGGTTGCCTGGTACTCATGGCCGATTGCCTTTGGCCTGAGTATTGGAGACATGGTCGGACGTTTCCTGGGCGTTAACGTCGGTACACCACTACAGCGAAAGCTGTCGCAGCTGGCAATCTTGCTCTTCTTCGTCGCCATCGTCTTTGCGATCATTGTGGAGGCTGCCAATGAATTCGACAGTACCAAAGAAGTTGTCGTTTATGCTGTTGGAACAGGTATTTCCATGATTCCAGCATCACTGATTGTTGTCCTCACCATCACCATGTCTGTCGGGACAAAACGTATGGTCAAGAGGAATGTAATCGTGCGGAATTTGGATTCTCTGGAGGCTCTGGGCGGCGTCACAGACGTATGTAGTGACAAGACCGGAACTTTGACGCAGGGCAAGATGATTGTGAAGAAAGCCTGGATACCTTCTGTTGGTACGTTGACAGTCGGTGCATCAGACAACCCAGTCGACCCTACTCAGGGCTCTGTTCATTTATCCAAGGAGGAGCCATCGACCGATTCATCGAAAGAGAAGAACACAAAATCGTCAGAGGCTACGCCCGAGACGAAGGACGCGACAACAGAGCCATTTGCAGACGGTCTCAAGGATTTCCTGAATATCGCCACGCTGTGCAATTTGGCGACCATTAAAAAAATTGATGGCTCGTACAAGGCGACTGGAGATCCCACAGAAATTGCGATTCAAGTCTTGGCACATCGTTTCGACTGGTCACGTCCGAAATGGACGAGCGGTGAAGAACCCACATGGTCGGAAGTGGCAGAGTTCCCATTCGATTCCGATGTCAAACGCATGTCTGTGATATACAGAAACAATTCTACCGACAAGTATATGGTCTTTTCGAAAGGTGCCGTTGAGCGAATATTGGAAAAGTGTAAGACAGTACGTGTCGAGCAAGGAGAAGAATCATTTGACGACAGCTTCAAGTACAAAATCCTGCAAAACATGGAGGCGCTGGCTGGTCAAGGCCTCCGAGTCCTCGCCCTTGCGCAGAAAAGTTACACTGGTCCTGAAGGACACGACGAATTCGAGAACCTGGAGCGCGATCTTGTCGAGCAAGGGCTTTGCTTCCTCGGACTAGTCGGGCTCTATGATCCCCCACGAACAGAATCGGCTTCTGCTGTCAAAGAGTGCCAGCAAGCTGGCATCCATGTTCACATGCTGACTGGAGATCACCCAGGCACCGCAGCTGCCATAGCGAAGACTGTAGGTATCCTTCCATCGAATATGAGTTCCCTGGGAAAGGACATCGCCGACTGTATGGTGATGACTGGATCGGCATTTGACAAATTGAGCGAGTCTGAGATTGATGATCTACCCATACTGCCACTCGTCATTGCACGATGTGCTCCGCAGACCAAGGTTCGCATGATCGAGGCCCTACATCGACGAGGAAAATTCTGTGCAATGACTGGTGATGGAGTGAATGATTCGCCTTCCCTCAAGCGCGCTGACATTGGTATCGCTATGGGTCAAAATGGTTCAGATGTGGCCAAGGAGGCCTCTGACATTGTCTTATCGGATGACAATTTCGCATCGATCCTTAACGCGATCGAAGAGGGACGACGTATTTTTGACAACATCAAGAAATTTATTTTACACCTGCTCTCGGGCAATATCGGACAAGCTTTGTGTCTCTTGGTTGGTCTGGTCTTCCTCGACGAATCAGATCGATCAGTATTTCCGTTGTCGCCAGTGGAGATTCTGTGGATCATCATGATAACTTCCTCCTTCCCTGCTATGGGTCTCGGCATGGAGAATGCCAGCCCCGACATCATGACTAGAGAGCCGCACAATACGAAACAGGGTGTCTTCAGCTGGGAAGTCATTCTCGACATGTTCGTGTATGGCATATCCGTTGGTGCACTTTCAATTGTATCCTTCGTTACAGTTGTCTATGGATATTTTGATGGCGATTTGGGCCAAGATTGCAATGCCAGGTATGGTCCGCGATGCACAGGTGTCTACAGAGGCAGATCAGTTGTCTTTGTGGTGATGACATGGAGTCTGTTGATTCTAGCTTTTCAGATGATTGACATGCGTCGGTCTCTGTTCAATCTTCGACCGAGAAATGGTCGCAAAGCGATTGTAGCTGCATGTGAAGATCTTTACGAAAACAGGTTTCTCTTCTGGTCATCAGTCCTTGGGGCTGTGTCTGTGGTGCCAACCTTGTATATACCAGTCATCAATGATAGAGTCTTCTTCCACACCGGCATCGGCTGGGAATGGGGACTCTGCTTCGGTTTCTCTCTCCTCTTCATCGCGTGGGTGGAGACATGGAAATATTGCAAGCGCAGATATTACAGACTCTCCGATGTAGACGGTAAGGAGAAAGATCCTGAAAGCATGGGTCTTGCGCACTTTGAGAAGTATGTCAGCATGGCACGAAGTGATATTACTCGACGCTCCACCAAGTAGACTCTAGAATCGTCCGCTGGAGTTTAAGTGTATTCCACCAGGCATCATATATAATGGCATAATTGATGAGCATGATTGACACAACGCTCTTCTGCCATGATGGTTCTTGATCATTTGATTTGTCGTCGTTGGAGTAGTGCTCGATGCTTCAGCTAGCTAGTATATCCTTGTGCAATTGTCGTACCACCGGGGCCTTAAGCTTGTTCGTGTCGGTTGAGATCTGATGACAGTATATTGTGGAGAGAAGTGGTCCGACGCCAAAATTAATGATTGAAGTACCATGTTCACGGCCGAGATGCCAACTCAATCTGGGCTTGCAATAGCTGCTATGAGCATCTGTACATGCATGCGCATATGTAACTATGCCAATATCACTGTGGCCATAGCAGTTCGTCCCTCGCTCTGGACCTGCTGGTGTTGGTTAATGTACAACTAGATGTCTGGCCTTCGGATGGCACTCCTTTAGCCTCGAGCACACAGTATCTCAAACCCACCATTCTTGAGCAGAAAATTGCAATGATACGGAGGAAGATTTGTCACTTCTTATCATAAAATTACCATCATTAGTGACTGATAGTGCCATTGGGGCTTCGAAAACACCGAACATGTCGACAGCTGCTAGCGGTAGCGCCTCTTACAAGAAAAAGGATGGCAAGGTAGTTCTGAAGGAGCACACGCTTGAATGGACCGAGTCTGGCTCTATGCAGCCCGCCTTGAGCATCGTTCTCTCTGCGATTAAAAGTAATTCATTGATTTTAACGATATTCGATGATCTAACAGTACTAGATCTACAGGCTAGTCCTGCAACAGCTGCTTCTGCCTCTATGAGAGTCTTCGCTGCTCCCTCCATGAATGCCGAGCCAGTAGCTCATACATTCAAATTCACTTTGCCAAACACGGCACGTCAGGAAATGGATGCATTCGTATCTGCCATGCAGATCGCTATCACAGCTAAAAAAGCTGCTACACAGAAAGCGCCGCCGAAACCTTCGGTCAATGAGATACTTGCTTCTCAAGAAGTTGAAACCGATGCAGATCTGCAAGAAGCGCTTCTCAAGGCGAATCCTGACTTGGCAAACACGTTTCGTGAAGCAGTGATCAATGGTTCTGTGACACCTGCTCAGTTCTGGAGCAGCCGGACGCATCTACTGAGAGCATTCCTAGTAGAACGAAGTCAGTCTAAAGGTCCATACAATGTGTTAGCAACAATCAGGCCAAAGACTGTGGACAACAAGATCACTGTCAATATGACACGTGAAAAGATCAGGGATGTCTTTGTTCAGCACCCTCTATTACGTCGTATCTATGATGAGACAGTGCCACCTTTAGGTGAGGACGAATTCTGGTCTCGATTCTTTGTCTCCCGTCTGTGCAAGAAGCTGCGCGGTGAAAGAATACTACCATCAGATCCAGTGGATGACCAACTAGACAAGTACATCAATATTGAGGCCGATGAAGCTCGCAAGCGAGCCCATGAGCATGAAGACGAATATGTCCCCAATGTGATCAACCTGGAGGGTAACGAAGAGCACAATAGCAAACGGATGGGAAATGCACCGGACTTTACGATGAGACCTTCCAAGACTGCAGTCATCAATTCCATCAACAGCATCTCGATGGGCATGTTGGACAGTCTAGTCCCACGGACCAGTACTTCCGACGACAACGGGAGGAATCCTGACTTCGAGGATAAGTTTTATCGGCAAGAAATTCAGCTAGGAGATTTGCAGGTAGAGTCCGAAGATGCAAGGATCATTCTCAACATCAAAGATCAACGTGACTTTTTCGAGGCCGAGCAACAGAGCAAAAAGCGCCCGAAAAAAAATTCTTTCAACACGGAACAGGTAGTAAAGTATGCTCATGGAGCAGTTCCACCACACTCGTCGTCTCTCCCACTCGTGAATCTCCTGGACAAACAAGCCATGATAGATTCGACCGCTGACACAGTTCGAGCTGAAATTCTTCGAGCAGAAACCCAGTCCAACACATCCCCAAAAGATGCATACACGCCCACGATCTACAACCAGCTAGTCATGTCGCATTCAGCTTCGCAAGAATTCTTGGCTCTGTTCTGGACGAATTTTCTCTCTGGAGACCCGAGCAAAGCCAAAACACTTGCGAAAATGGCAGATTCTTTACGCAAGACAAATGCTCGCATAGAAGCCATTGCTTCGAAGGCGAGCAGCGAAGAAAGTGCCAAAGTTCGAGCTGCGATGCGTCCGACTTTGACGGCAGTCAAAAGAGCACTTGCCGAGTATGACAGAGCTGTAAAGTCTGCCGAAGTCGCCGAATAGGAGGGACCACCATCATGCACCACGATGATCTCGTCCCTTCAGGCTTTCGCGGGTGAGTGAAAGGGTCTCATCCACTAGTCAGCAGGACAGTTGCTGCCAGCTCATTGCATTTGCTTGATGGATCGACCTAGCCATGAAGGTGTGTGTTTACGCATGAGATTCCTACGGGGCCTACAGGTACCTTCACATGAATGGATGATGCACGATTTGCTGCGTATCGATGGTGCTCTGTAAAGCATAGTGTTGCCCTGCAACACTACTATATTATATATACTATATATATGCATATTACACTAGTGCCGTAAGAGGAGGATATTGGCAGCAGAAAGTTGTTTCAACGAGATTCAGTAGTGAACAAGTACATGAGTTGATAATCTATGTAAACTGAGCACTTCATTAATGCCCGTATAGTTTAGAGGTATAATATCTCACTTGTAATGAGAAGGTCCGTCGTTCGATTCGGCGTGTGGGCATCTTTTTCTCTCTCTCAAGAGCAAGAACTTATCTGTCGGCCATTTACTTGAGCTGTACAATGCTGAGGACATACCTACATCCATAGGTCGTCAAGCAGATCAGCTCGAGTCAGGCTGTCCTTATGAACGGATTGTGCTGATGCGACTGAATCACAACTATATACACCGTAGCTACACCAAGTACAACTCCAACCTTCCAAGAACATCACGAAATTATTGGAGCCGGCGGAGATCCCGCTGCAACTTCGTGGACGAAATGACGACGCCGCACAATTACACTGCTCAACAGAGACAATAGACCTGTCCCAGCTCGATTTGTTCATTTGTCACGGTTCAGCGTCAGTCATCGCACATGATTCACGATATGTCCTAGCATCAGATTTCTTGAGTCAAAGTCGCTGTCTTTGCGACGAGGACTACCCTCAACAATG
The DNA here is from genome assembly GCA_005281525.1 of Taphrina communis. NCBI lineage: Eukaryota > Fungi > Ascomycota > Taphrinomycetes > Taphrinales > Taphrinaceae > Taphrina > Taphrina communis. Next base: position 171,199 of record RHGI01000022.1, on the reverse strand, counting down.
TTTAATAACTTTGGTGGGACTGCGAGAAATCGCCCACGAGTCAATCTCGGTGGCAATAGAAGGGAATTGACGAAAGAAGAATTGTTGAAGAAGGCAGCCCAGGACCGCAAGCAACGGGAAGTAACAAGGAAACGCGAAGCAGCAAGTAGGGTTGTGCAGTATGCTTGGGCGATGTGGAAAGCCCGAGTTGCTGCGTTGGATATCCTGCGAGGAGAATTTGATGCTTTATGGGCTCAGCTGGAGACCTTGAGCATTGGAAATACATCTTTGACCGAAGTGGCCCAATTCCAGCATGCGTTGCGCTTATATTGTTTCTTCTACACTCCTCGACAGGATACAGAGCGCTCGGTTCTGATAGCAAATTTCATTGTTTCTCAGAAGTTCGCCTGTTTGAACCTCGGCAATACTGCTACTATGAAGCTTATACCTTTCATGATTGACAATGCTTTGTCAATCGACATTGAAGATCCGCAAAGGCAAGCTCTTATATTCGCGATGCACAAAACCTTGAAAGCATGCAACAAGCTGAACGAGTATCTCATTGACGAAAGGACGATGCGACAGTACTATCAATTATTGAAGACTGATCTGGAGCGTTTAGCTTTGTCAAACCAAGGATCTTCAGGCGAAGTGCAGGGGTGGCTGCTCATGCTGTATGAACTCATCGTCCTTCCCCTTGGTTTGCAGAATGACGAAGACACAATAGCAGGATATGATCGAATATTGGTTATCTTCTGCGAAACTATCATGTCATCCGCGGCACTGGGATCGCATGCTACTTTGGTAAGAGAGCTACAAGGACTGAATCTAGAAGCACTGGCAGTCGCTTATGGACACTCTCTCCACAACAAGGACGCACAAGCTGCGCCGCATCACAGTCAGTCACAAGAACTCGAAGGGCAACTGGCCAACTTCATTATGATTTCCAAGGAACGAATAGCTAATGAGCCAAGCCATACTAAAGCCACATGGATGCAATGTGTCGCTTTGGGTGTGATCAAAACTCGGAACGTTCATGCAAGTGCTCTGGAGAGTGGAGTGCCATTGGAAGTCGAAGCTCATTCACTTGATGTAACCGAGCATGAATTGGAGGTCACAGAACATACAGTGATTTCAAGTCCTCATTCCCGGCAGGAGGTCAATTCACTCGGCGCGCCTGACCTTCTGCTTGCTCTACTGCGACCCGCACCATTAGACGGATTTCCAGTATATGCTGGCACTTTGCTGCTTCATCTGCCGGATTGCAGAGACAAGCTGTTGCTGACATTGAGCGTCTTTGCCACGAGCTCGACGTCTCCGTATCATCTGTTGGAGCAAGCCTACACTTGGTGGATTAAGACCACGATCACGAGACAGGCCACACTCGAGATGACATTTTATCTCGAGCTTTTGTCTCGTGTACTGCAAACAATGGTGGATGATGAATTTTTTGACGCACATAATCATATCTTCTCACTCGCCCTGATACAAGATACAGCAAATCGACTCAAAGTCATGGCATGTCTACTGAACAGTAGTGACAGCAACTCTTGCATTGCCACGCAGCCATACACATTAAGTGTTGACTACTGTCGGGATCTCGTCGCACGAGTGTTGCAACAGATACAGATTCGTGATTCGCGACGATCCTTCTTGCCACGAGATTTCTGGCTCAGCGCCGACGACTACCTCATGCCCAGGCTGACGCCTCAGATCGCTCTCGAGGCTTTCGTTGAGGAGGAGGAGGACGAAGACGACCAGTCGTCAATAGTTCAGCGCAACAAAACAACGCGGTATCTTAACCCCAAGGTCCGACTGCTTAATGACTTTCCGTTCTTCTTTGCCTTTGCAACGCGACTAGAGACGTTGCAAGAATTGATTGCTGCAGACAGGGAGATGTACGGATTTGACGACTTCTTCAACAGGACCACACGACACCACGTTGTATGCCGACGTGATCATGAATTTGAAGATGGTTTCGAAGCACTGTGGCCAATTGGTGGAGGAATCAAGGGCCCACTCAGCGTCGACTACCGTGATGTCCACGGCATGAAGGAGGCCGGCATTGATGGTGGCGGACTCACGAAAGAATTTCTCACTGCTGTCTGCAAGCAGGCATTTCATCCGTCCTTTGGACTCTTTATCGAGACACCGGAACGATCATTATATCCCAATCCAGCACCGATATCGAAGACGCCTCAGAAACTCCAGCAATATGAGTTTCTCGGCCGCATAATTGCGAAATGTATATACGCCGGGATCCTCGTTGACGTCACTTTCGCACCGTTCTTCCTCCTGAATTGGGTAGGCAAATCGGCATACCTCGATGATTTGCAAGCACTTGACAAGGATCTCTATACCGGCCTGATACAGCTCAAGAATTACACCGGCGACGTGGAGAATGACCTGTCGCTCGACTTCACCGTGACAGAGCAGGACGGGGATGGTCGTGTACAGAGCACGGTGAATCTCGTGCCGCATGGAAACCAAGTCCCCGTGACGCGGGCGAATCGGCTGCAGTACATCCACCTCGTGTGCCACTACAAGCTGAATGCGCGGGTCTCGCGACAGAGCAAGGCTTTCGTGCAGGGCATGTCTGAGGTACTTGACCTGCGCTGGCTGGGCATGTTCAACACGAACGAGATGCAGGCGCTGGTAGGGGGCGCCCCCGTACCCATAGACATTGACGATTTACGTCGCAACACGGTCTATGGCGGCTTTGACGAGCGCGACGACGCCGTCCGCATCTTTTGGGACGTCGTGCGCGAGTTTGACAATGAGGAACGTCGTCTGCTCGTGAAATTCGTCACCTCCACCCCTCGGCCACCATTGCTGGGATTCAAGGAACTCAATCCCAAGTTCTCGCTCCGTAATGCCGGGTCGGATGTGCAGCGGCTCCCAACGGCGAGTACCTGCGTCAACCTGCTCAAGTTGCCCAACTACACCACCCACGAACAGATGCGGAAAAAGTTGCGGCTCAGCATCACTGCCGAGGCCGGCTTCGACTTGTCTTGATCCCTTTTTGTAGATAATATATGTGAATTCGTTCTTACACGAAAAAAAAAAAAAAAAAATTCGAAGATTCAGAGTGCGTGCGAATGTATCAATAGTCAGCGAATAGGCATCATCAGTAATCATCAGTAGTAAGGATAATAATGTCGAGAATTTATAATTGCATATTTCAAATTTCATTCGTGTCTTTCTTATTCATCTGGAAAAAAAGTAGATAAAAAATAATGCTGTAGAATGAATCAAGAGCAAGAGAAGGGGGATAGATGGAAGACAAAAAGTTTTGTTGGAAGAGTCTATAGACGACTGCCGGCCTCCTCGACCTTTTCCTCGTCGTCGTCATTCATCCACCCGACGGCGCGGTCGATGGCGCGGTTCCAGAGCTTGAACCGTTTGCTGCGGTCGGCCTCGTCGTTCTTTGGGGTAAATTCCGTCTTGCCGGCTTTATTGACGTCGTGCAAGTCGTCGATTGATTTCCAGACGCCGACGGCGAGACCTGCGGCGATGGCGGACCCGAGGGCGGTGGATTCCCTCATTTGGGGCCGTTCGACGCTGATGCCGAGAATGTCGGATTGGATCTGCATGCAGACGTCCGAGTTGGTCATGCCGCCGTCGACTTTGAGGCTGGTCAGGGGTTTGCCAGAGTCCTTGTCCATGGCTTCCAGGATGGCTTTTGCCTGGAAACAGGTGGCCTCGATCGTTGCGCGGGCAATGTGCTGTTTCGTGGTGTACGACGTGATGCCCAGGATCGTGCCTCGGGCGTCGTCGCGCCAGTATGGGGCAAAGAGACCGGAAAAGGCAGTGACAAAGACCACGCCGCCAGTGTCCTTCACCTCCGATGCCAACACGCCAATCTCGTTGGCGTCACTGATGAGGCCGAGTTGGTCGCGCGTCCACTTGATGGCGGACCCAGCGACGGCAATCGATCCTTCGAGCGCGTAGATTGGCTTGGCCTTCGGGCCCATCTGGTACCCGACAGTGGTGAGCAGACCATTGTTGGAAATGACTGGCTCCTCGCCCGTGTTGTAGAGCAGGAAACAACCCGTGCCGTACGTGTTTTTGGCCTCGCCCGGCTTGAAGCACTGCTGCCCGACCAGGGCGGCAGACTGGTCACCCAAGATACCAGAGACCGGGATGCCCTTGAGTGGACCGGCAGGGATCTCGCCGTAGATTTCCGAGGAAGAGAGGACTTTGGGGAAATGGATGCCCTGAAACTCCCAAAAGTCATTGACGAGCCAGTCGTCGTACTGCAGCGTCTCAATGTTACACAGCATGGTTCGCGAAGCGTTCGAGGCGTCCGTGATGTGGAGTCCACCGTTGACACCTCCAGTCAAGTTGTAGAGCACCCAGGAATCGATGGTACCGAATGCCAAGTTGCCGTCGGCGCGGCACTTCTTCACCGCCTCGACGTGCTCGAGCATCCAGGTGAGCTTGACGGCGGCAAAGTATGTCGAGAGTGGCAGACCACACTTGGCGTGGACCTTGTCGGCGCCCGCCTTCTTCTTCAGCTTCTCCACCGTCTTGACCGTTCGAGCATCGGACCAGACGATGGCATTGTAGAGTGGCTTCCCCGTGGTCTTGTCCCAGACGACGGTCGTCTCCCGCTGGTTGGTGAGACCGACAGCCTTGATTTGCTCCGCTCGATATCCCTTTGCGGTGAATTGGCTGACTCCCTTTTCGATACAGGTCATGATGCTGTCCAGCAGCTCCTGTGGGTCGTGCTCCACCCTGTCACCCTCGTCAGTTTCCAATCCAAAGTACTTCCGCAGTAGATAGGATACTTACCATGATGGGTGCTGATAAATTTGCTTAAACTCAATCTGGTGAGCGGCCTCGATCTGTCCCTTGGTGTTGAAGACGACAAATCTGGTCGAAGTCGTGCCCTGGTCGATGGCACCGACAAACTGCTCGTGAGGCATACTTGATCTATACATGATTGGCAACTACTTCAAGAACGAATACCCCTGTTTTTCCCCCGAAAGGTAATGCGTTGTGTGTGTATGTGCGTGCTGCGCAGTTCTGTACTAATCAGAAACCGGACGTCTCTTGTAAGGACAAAAGGACGCGTTTCTTGATAGATGAAAAGAAAAAGCGGAGAGTGACAGTGACAAGTATAAATCCGGGGGGGAAAGTGACAGACTTGGGGAAAGGGGAGGCTTATATACCTATTCTATCTCGCGAGGAGGACGGGGTAAAGAGAAGCAAGCCTTGTTTTGTGGTTGGTTGTATTTCCTGTCTGTGGAGATGCAGTTGGCGCGGGGCCTCTTTGCAACTTGTTAATCCGGTCGCTTGGGATGAAGGATACGAGTCAATTGGCAGGAGAAGGATGGGTTGGACTTGCGGTGGAGGACAAGCCAGCTCGTAACCGCAGCAGCAGCAGCAGTAACCGGGTGACTGTACGTGGGACGTTGCGTGGAGAACGACCTTCCAAGGAAGGTTCCAAGCAGGTCCACGGGTGGGAAAGACGGGAAGCAAAGACGGCGGCCGGAACTTCCCTTTCCGCCACCCGCTCCTCCCTTTACCCGGCCGCCCTCCATCGGGGAGCCGCAGCAGAATTTGAGTCCAATCACGTCTGCGCATCTGCTCGATTCCCACGGATAACTGCAGATTTCAAATGCGCGCTCCACCTGCACGCCGTCCATCCCATCCATCTCATCCAACTCCACTCCCAAGCCCCCGTGGGTCCCTAATCCCATGGATTGGTGGCCTTCGGACTAACTTGGAGGGAGAGCAAGTTATTCCCCCTGCCACAACATGCTGTCCACCTGACCCTCGACCTTTCTGCCATCTCGGATTATCTTCTGTTTCTCGCCTTGGATAGCTTCAACTTCTGCTGGCACCAGCCTCTTTCGCAAAAACGCGGGGTTTTCTGGGCAGTGACCGGAAAAGCAATGGTTCTCTCGTGATGGCATCATTTCCAGGAGCGTCTTGGTCGGCATACTGCTGTGATTGTCGCAGTGTCCAATTCTGCTTGCATTGTGTTCGATTGTACCGATAATCTGCTGAAACTTTATAGAGATTGAAATTAATGAATATTCTATCTATTGCGCCACAATGCATCGACTTTCTCGTATCCATGAAACGAGACAAATTACGATAATCACGAGATAAGGACGACTTTCCCGTGATCAACAAATTCTTTTCATTCCACAGCAATATTCGTCCAAGAATCACAGCCGCAGCTCGCAGTCGCCTGCACAACCATACTCCTGCTCTTCAGGCACTAAATTTGTCCAAACCATCTTCTACTTCACGCCCATCGACACTCCCCTTTCCCAGCAGTAACCACAAAATGGTATAGTAGCCTGGCCTGTGACACGGTCCGACCGATCACAATGAGTATTCTTCCTTGGTACTCGACAAAGGAATCTCAACGGACAGTTTCGTAAAAGATGGAGAGATGATTCTGGTCAAAAGTCGCAAGACTTTTTTCCCAAGAACATCTTGTTGACCACTGTCCTCGCCTGCTCTGTTCCTGCTCGTGTCGTTGTTGCTGCATGACTCGAGCGTTGCCTTTGTGCTAGGAACATCAGCGAAATTGAAGCACTAGTAGACTTGCTTCTGCTGTCTGTACTGGCTTTAGCTGGGCTCTCTCTCGAAGAAACTGTCCAATGATGTGAACTTAGACGAAGAGGAGAGTGCTTGTTGTCTCGGAGGATTGTGGACAGAAAGTCCCTGTTCACCAAACTAATTTTCATGTAGCCTCCTAAAGCCGCCAAGTCACCCTTCCCAGCGACCAAAGCTTCCTCGAAGAAGGCACCAAAGAACCCCTTGATCGAGAAGCGTACACGAAACTTCGGTATCGGTCAGGATGTCCAGCCAAAGAAGAACCTGTCGAGATTTGTGAAATGGCCAAAATACGTGCAGCTGCAGCGACAGAAGAAGATTCTCAACCAGAGACTCAAGGTTCCGCCCGCGCTTGCCCAGTTCCAGTACACTCTTGACAAGAACACTGCCACGCAGCTCTTCAAGCTGCTTAATGCCAACCGACCAGAGACCAAGGCTGAGAAGAAGGAGAGACTCACCAAGATCGCCGAGGCCACCAAGAACGGCTCGGCACCAGAGCAGACCCCGAAACCACAGACTGTCAAGTTTGGCCTGAACCACGTCGTCTCACTCATCGAGAACAAAAAGGCTCAGCTCGTCGTCATTGCGCACGACGTCGACCCAATCGAGCTCGTCGTCTACCTCCCAGCCCTCTGCAAGAAGATGGGCGTGCCGTACTGCATCGTCAAGGGCAAGGCCAGGTTGGGCACAGTCGTGCACATGAAGACCGCCTCTGTCCTCGCCATCACCGACGTTGCCGGATCGTCCAAGAATGACCTGTCCACCCTCGTCTCGGCCGTCAATGCCAACTTTACCCAAAAGTTTGACGAGCACCGACGTAAGTGGGGAGGTGGCATCATGGGCTTCAAGTCCACCAAGGAGACTGAGCGAAAACAGAGACTCGCCGATGCTGCCGTCAAGGTATAAAAAGGACTATATCCGGGCAATTTTTTTTGAAAACGTTCATAGCGCTCTTATGACATGTCGTCTTTTTGCCCTGTTCCGTCCCCATCGCCTTTAATTGTACATATTTCGTGTTTGCTTCCTTTCTGGACCAAACTTCCATGCAGTATAAAACACTTTATTCTACTCGATTCACGGTCGATGTAGTGCGAATAGCCGTCGAAACGCGATTAAAGTGAAGAGGCAATGTGGAAGCATCATATCATGCATATATTAAATGGAGTATCAAGTACGATGATAGCTAACGCCACGATATGAAAAAAAAGACAAAAAAAAAAGAAGGGAAAAAAGAGAAAAATGCTCGCTACTACGACCCAAGAAAAGCAAAAAATGCCTACTAATGCAGTGACCGCATAAACCGTGTGTCATGATGAGAGAAATTCTAGAAAAATGAAGTGTGTCTCCAGGGAAGAAACGGAGAAGAGAAGGTTGCCGGAATGCTGTAGGTTGTAAAATGATGGACAATCATGCCATGCTGATTTTTGTGACTTTTTCTATTGAGAGTTGTGTTTTTTGAGGTCGCGAGAGAAGATGAAGTGCATCCCGTAGTACTTATACGACGCGAAATTGACGCAAGTCTTCCTGAAGCTGGACGCGGTGATCGGGTCTCCGTTGATGGAGGAGGCCCGACGACGGCGCACCACCACCACCACCACCCGTCGACCGATCGCCGTGCAGCGAAGTCTTGGAGCGGCCATAGACGGAATTGCTCATGATGCTGTTGGCCCGAGACCGTGGGCCGCCATTTGCCTGTTGATCCACGTTTCCGGGTTGCTGCTGCTGCTGCTGCTGCTGCTGCTGCTGCTTGATGTACGGCATCGGCAGCCCGTTCTCCTGCGCGAGCAGGTGTTGGCGCTCATGTGAGGCATGACGAGACTTGGCGTTTGGATCGGTATGGTGCACAGAGTAGACAGACCTCACGGATCTGACGGAGCCAAAGGAGGACTTGCGCGAGTGCGCGTATTTTCCAGGGTGCAGCGAGGACGACGACACCGGAAGTGCCTCTGTATGTACATATGCTGCATTGTCGGCGAACAATGCTGCCCTGTTGTCTAATCGAGGGGATATGGGCGGAACTGGGGGGACATTGCCGCCAAACGAGGACGAGCGACCATTCGTCATCAGCAGCGAATTTGCCGAGCCGCGTTTCTTCAATGTGTGGAGGGAATGGGATTGCTGCGTGTGGCCCTTTTGATACTCTGGCCTGGCCTTGCCCGCCAAATTCGTCTCGCTGCTGGAGCGCTGACCTTCGCCGAATTTGCCAGGCAATGGAAGGTGGGACGCGGAATAGCTATACTTTGAGGACAATCCAGACTGACCATACGGGCCACTAGCCTGAGCACGTTCGCTCCTGTAATGCTGAGACAGCGCAGCTGGCGGAGTTGTCATCTGTCTGGTGTTGTGCGGCTTTCTCGAGGTCGTTGGTGCAGCCTGCTGTTGCTGCTGTGGCGTCTGTGGACGGCTTGTGTCTTGTGGCGAATGTCGATCATGAGGATGAGCAACTCCAGCCGCACGCTTCTGATAATTCGCTGGAGCTACAATCACTGCAGGTCGCTGGTAGGCAGGCGTCGATGTAGAGTTGGGGCCACTGCTCGTCTTCAGAGATGGTTGTGATGTGGTGGTTGTGCCAGTTGTTGCAAGCTGTGCAGCTACCACAACGGCTGGTCTGAGCATCCTTGTGGATGTTGCAGAAGGACTTGTCGTTGTGGACTTCAAGGTCGTGCTAGGAGCGGTCGTTGTCGTCGATGTCTGACGGGTCGTGTTGGCAGACGTTGCAGCGGTTTTTCGTGAGGCGCTTGCAGAGGCACTCGTCGTCTGCTGGCCCGTTATGCTTGGGGTAGAGGTAGACGTCATTCGCGGAGTGGTTGTCACTTTTGGAGACGTCGGAGCGGCAGCGACTTGTACAGGCGGGCGTAGCTGTGCTGCGGCAGTTGTAGTTGTGCTATGATAAATTGATTGCGTGCTCGTACTGGTCTTGGGCACTGTCAGTGGTGGAGCGGAGCTAATAGGAGAAGACTTCACAAGAGCTAGCCCGGTCGTTGTTGGTGCCACGGTGCCCGAGCTATACGTGGCTTGAGAACTTCGAGAAGCAGACTTTGCAGCTGCTCTCGAGGAGGAAGTGAATATGCTCGTGATTTTCGAGATGACTGAGCTCGAAACAACCGGACTTTGGATATTGGTGCACATCTGCTGTGCCAGACCTTGGGGCAGGTAGACCTGTGGCATGCCAGAGACAATGGTAATACTCGTACTGGACTTGCCAATCAAGATTGAATTGCATGTCAAAACATTGACGAGAATCGTGCCGGAAGCGAATTGGGATGTGAATGACACAGTCTTGTTTGCCGCCCCACTGCCTTGATTGGAGAGTACGAGTAGCAAGGGTCCCTTCTGCGACACACTCGTGCTGTCATCGACGTACAAACCAGTGGTCAGATTCGTCCCGAAACCAGCGGACCATGCCAGAGAGCGAGCACGATTCAGCTGAGCCAGATACGTGTACAGAGCGGTAATTTTGAAGCCCGAAGTCCACATTGCCTCCCTATTGTATGGGTCCGCACCGCCACTGAAACTCTGTTCCTGACCGTAATAGATGATTGGGATGCCATCGGACAGCAGAGTATAAGCCATTGCATTCTGCACAATTGTCACGTCAGACGAAGCCGCGACCGGAAACCTCGGCTGATCATGATTCTCCATAAACGTCGCGAGCAGTTGAGTATCGGTAAAGAGAGCGCGATAGCTTGGTGCAATCAGAGCAACGACTTCATTCATGCTGCCACCTGATGTGAAGGCCCGCAGGAGTGGATAGTACGTGCCATAATCCAAGAGTCCTCCGGTGTAAGGCTGATATGCAGAGAGATAATTCGGGTCTCCCGAAAGGACTTCTGCAAGAGCAAAGACACCGGAAGCACCGACGAAACCAGGCCAAAAGTCCTTTCGAACATGCTTCACCGTATCGAGCCGCAGGCCGTCGATTTGGTAGGACTGAACCAAGTCTGAGATCCACGACTGAAACGTGCTAACCACAGTCGGATCCTCGGTATTGATGTCCGGCAAAGGCACCTCGCCATTGCCAAGCCAGCCTTGCTCCACCATCGTCTGATTCGAGTAGTCGGTGATGAAGGCTTCCTGATGAAAGTACGACCCATCATTGAAGGGCGTGTAGGAGGAGTAGTCGACCTGATAGGACGAGCCAAAGTGGTTGACGACAACGTCCACCATGAGAGCCATGCCGCGAGCATGCAGAGCTTGGCTGAGTGCGAGCAGATCTGAGGAAGTTCCAAAGTGCGGATTGAGCGAGTAGAGATCCTGCTGCCAGTATCCATGGAAAGCTTGTCCATAGGCAGTCGTATTGTCAATTTGTTTCGTAATTGGCGAGATCCAGATCCTGTCGGCACATTAGTCCCTGTACACATCTGTATTGACTAGCCAGGGCCAGCACTTACGCATCGAATCCCATGCCCTGTATGTAGTCGAGCCGCCGAATGATGCCCTGCCAAGTACCACCACAGTAGAGCCTCTGGGACGGATCGCATGCTGCCGACTCTGCCTGTACGGTGTCGGGAGCGAATCGGTCGGTGACCACTTGATAGATCGAGCGCTTTTTCCATTGCTCTGCCTTCATCGACCGGACATGCCCTGTCTATGTGAGAAGCTGCTCTTTCTCCTTTTCTTCTCTCCTCCAGTGAGCAAGGACCCTCCTATTCGACGCCCTTTCTCGCGAACGTGACGCGAGCCTCTCTATCTCCCCAAGAAAAAATGCCCGCACGAGATCGGAGGCGCACACAAACGGAACTGATGAAACAACCTTGCTCGCTTGCAAGTGCTACCAGTGACCGTGCCAGATGGCAATGTGTTCCTCCGTGCTAGTATACGGGGAATTAAAGGGGGGCGAGAGATGTGGCAGGGAAGGAGGAATCGTGCTTGCCCCGAGGGTGGTGACTAGAGAGTGAGAGGAGGGTGAGAGAGGGACGCACCTGGAGAGAATGAGAGCAGCAGCAGGAGGAACGCTGCGGCAGAGCAGACAAGCCGCTGCTGCGGGAGGAAATGCATCTGCATCCACGAAGCCTCCAGCGAGAAGGACCTTGAGAAATGTCCCGATTGGGGAGGAACGCCCGAACCTTGCAACCGAAATTCCCGACAATCACGCGCGCGCAGGCTGATCCGATCACCAGCAGCAGCTGCACTTAGAGTGTCTGTTTACGCTCTTTTGCTGTGTGCTGCGTGCTGCCAATCACTGCGTGCTGATGCTGGTGCGTGCTGCTGAGCCTGATCGCTTGCAGTCGTACAGCGCGCCTTTACCGTACATCCAACAGTCGTATGCAAGTGCGACGAATCAAGGTTGTTGCAGCAAGTACGATTGTGAAAGTTTACACGTCAGGAGGTGGAAAGGGGAACAGAGCATGGAAGCATATGGGATTTTCAGAGTATATGGTCAAGTACAGGCCTAGGGGAGACAGAGAAGGAGAGACATTCTAGCCATTCGATGCGGATATGACCACTTGGCACAGGCCCAATTTGTGATATGTGCAGAGTCGTTGCGGGGTTTTGTGATTGAACAAAGGAGGAAAAGAGGCGCGAATCCTTGGCGCGCACGCACGCACGAGAGCTTCTGTGCAAGGAATGAGGGCTTCCGACTCGATACCAAGGTATACGTATAGCTCTCCCATGGCTACAGATACGCCAAATGAAGACGGACTTGAGAGCGTAAGCAGCGAGGCAGAGACGCGAGACGAATGCGGACGCCAAGGCTGAACTTGGAATCGAGAGTCAGAGACGTGTAGCGCAAGTCAAAAAGGAATCTTCGAAAACCCAATTGCAGCTTCTTGTGGCTGGTTGTGCGCACACCCGTTTGGATCGCACCCCTGGGCAAGAATTCCAAGCTTGGAAGGTGAGGTGGGAAGGATTTCCAAGAGTGGAAAGGCTGGCAATTTTCAGACGGCAGCGATTACCGCTTTCACCTTTCATTCCCACGCTATTTCCTCTAATCTTTGTCACACAATCAGTTGCAGGTGTTTGTTTCACTATCTTTGGTGCTCAGATCATCTTCGTGTCGCGCCTGTCTACCTACTCACGCTTTCCCCCTGACTTGCCACTTGCTCAAGCGTGCTCAAAAGTCACGTCGATGTCGGCGGTAGACTAGCCTGTTGGTCTCCATGGACAGTCAGACGCTCTCAAGTTGCTCTACATGCTCGTCGAGGAACTACGAGTGCTGCAGCGCCATCGACGAATTTCAGGACGGCAATGAAGGTCTCCTCGTGCCCGACCATGTATCGGACTCGGTCTTTGCCGCCAGACTCTCTCGGTCCTCCTCCTCCATCTCTGCAGGTCGGGAGACCAATATTCCACTCATGACTCCCGAAGGTTCCAGCCGTGCCACCAGTCGCGCGTCCAGTCGTGCCACCTCGCCTCATGCGCGCAAGCTCGCCTCCACTGCCGCCGCACTCTCAGTCACCAAGATTCGTGCGGACGCGAACGAGAGTACGCAGCTTAGTGCCGCACTTGGGCAGCTCAACATTACGCGACAGAACGGGTCATAAGGATGATGTAGATGTCATCGACGACTTGAGTTCGTCAAAGCACGAGACTGTTCAAAGAGCACGATCACAAAACTGTCACGACGCAAATTTGACGACTACATGACGATACACAATGGAGATGAACAGGACACGATCATATAGACGAATAGAGTATAGAGCATAGAGTGTATATAACTTCAACAACCACACATACTTCAGAATTTCTGAACCATTCATGACCTTTGATTGTGCATATCATTTGCACCACTTTACAGTCCATAGGTGGCCTTGACCGTCGGCCAGGCGAGTGAGAGTGCGTACCCACCGAGCGCGACAATGATGGCATTCGACCCCAGGAACCCGAGCAATCGACCGACCTGGAACCCATCCCGCTGCAACTTTTCCACATGTCCCGGTCTCTTCAATCCAAACTCGACATGCGCGACGCGCACGACAAATAGTAGACCCAGTAATCCCCCCACCACGGATTTCTTCCCGCCATTTCCCTCCACCAACGCAGCCAACACCAGTGCGAACGGTACGTTCTCCGTGAAATTTCCGAAAGCGCGGTTAGCGACCAATTGGGGTGATTTCTCGGGGACGCCCTGGGTGCCCAGGTATTTTCCCGTCGAGGAACGCGCGAATCCTGCGGAGAGGGAGAGGTACGCGTGGTAGCCTGCGAATACGGCCGACCAGGCGCCTACCGTCGGGAATAGTAGTAGTCCCGTCGTGGTATTACGGGGGACGAGGGATGTGTTGGAGAATGACATGATCGCTTTCCCTTTTTCCCTTCCTCTTCTGTAACTCGAGTCTTGTTTGGGATATTTTTCAGAAGTGTTGCTGCAAGTACTTGGAGCAAGTCGTACCAGCTGAGTAGGTTGAGAGAATGAGGAGATGGAATGGATGCGCGCGGGAGATCGGCCTGGACGCCCACTTTGGAAAGTGACGCAAGTTCTCTCCGCAAATTGGGTTGCCCTTCGAATTCGTGTTTTTTGGCTCCACGCTATCCATGGATGCATAGTGGTTGCAGCACACGGACAACATTCACAACTGATCACAACAACCGAGTCTGCCAGCTCAAATAGGTTTTTCATCATCGTATTGTATACATATGGTCAGAATTGCCTAGATAATAATTATAGAGCCTCCTCAATCAACTGCTCCTCGACGCCGGCACCACTCACGGACCAGAGATGCACGTCCCCACGATTCTCTCCAACCACCATCCGGTCCTTGTCCTCATTGATCGCCAGCCGCGTGATTGGGGACACAACCTGCACCATGTCCTTGATCCAGGGCTCCGCGATGCCCAAGTCCCAGAGCTTCACCACCCCATCCGATGCACCAGTCACGAAGCGGTTGTGGTTGAAGAAGAAGGATCCCGTGATGCCACACACGTCCTCCGTTCCCGTGGCCTGCATCGGCGTGCCGTGCCGCAGGACGTGAAGTGGAGTCTGCGAGGTCGACTTGCGAATGTCCCAGACATGGCATGAACCATCCGTTGCGACCGAGGCGACGAGATTTTCGCACATGGCAACCTCGTTGATGTCGTCCTGATTGTTTGTGAAACTCGTGACGCCTGCGTGCTCCATCCTGCCGTCGAATATCTTTATTATGCCCTTGCCCGGTGAATTCGTGCCTGCTACCCATGTCCCACTTCCGCCAGCACAGATATGAGCAAAGGATTCGTCGCTCTTGATGAATCCAATCACACTCATTGCAGTCACATCTATGATGGACGCTTGACCGCTGACAGCTCCTCGATCGTCGCTCTGATAGCCCACTACGAGCTGGTTCAAATCGTTGTGAAAGATCGACGTGGCAGGAGCCAGCGTCTTATGGCGATTTATGTTGTACGTGTTGGACACTCCGTCGCTGCGAAATGTATGTACATCCAGGTGGCCAGAGCTGTGACATGTAAATAGGACAGACTGGTGTCTCTTGCTCGTGGCAATGTCGTGGGTTCCGATTCTATTCTTCCGAGACTTGTCGTGCAGAAAACGTCCACTTGCAGAATAGACCTTGAGGGTTTCGTCTGTGCCACCAATCATGAAATACTGACCATTCCGCACATAATCCAGGCATGAGATTGTAGGATATTTGTTGCGTGCGAGATTCTTCGCATCAAGGACGTGACATGTCGTTGTACTGCGCACAACATTGTCCTTGAACATAACAAGGTTCCCAGAACGATTGTATTCGTCATTGGTAGCCACACTGCCGACAACGAAGTCCCTGCTAGACGGATTGAAGCTAACAGCATTGACATCTCCACTTGTTCCCAGAAAGACTTTGTCAGCCTTCAGGAAGCCAGGCAGTCCGGCTTCTCGAGTGATTGCTTGGATTCCGTGTGTACGTGACCGGCTCCCGAGCTCGCGTCGCCATACTGCTGTGGGACCGCACGAGAGCTCAGTCTGGCGGCGTAGCCAGTCAGAGTTCTTCTCTTCTTGCAGGTGGAGCGATTGCACATTGGCACAAAGCTTGAATAGCGTCTCCGGTGGGAGGCCGTCATCGAGATTGACAAGCTCGAGCCCTTTCAGAAACTTCAGAATGTCCTGAACGTCCCTGCCGGGCAAGAGTGTAGAGCCAATCTCTTGCGGGAGAGTGCCCTCAGAAGTGCCGGACCTGTCTGGCAAGCACTGCCGGAGCTTCAGGAGTTCCAGGTAGGTGAAATCCTTGTGAATACACTGATCCTTGGTATGCGTTGGCCTCTTTACCGTTGCTCGCCGTGCTGCATGGCGCTCAGATGTACTGAGCCATGGCAAACGTTGTATTTGAGCTGGCGCGCATGACGAGCTATTTCGCTGTTCGCTGCAGTGCAAACTCACTGGATCACTCGTCGTACTGGTCAGAGGCTCATTGGTCGAGCTGCTTCGGCACAAATTGCTCAATTCTGCGGTTTCTGCAAAAGGATCAAAGTCCTCGAAGACTATTTCCCCAGCAGGACTGATAGTCTGAGCAATTCCGTTGTCCCCGGTCTTGACAGAGCTTGGAAAGCCAGGCAGTGAATCCACTGGAAAAGTGTTTCTATTGCTGACACTTGAACAGTTCTCAAAAGCAGTCTGTATTGCAGGCTGGAGCTTGGGAGAAAATTCTGCAGTTCTGCAAAGTTCATCAGTTGTTACACTATGGCTGTCAAGACTGTCGACGTCAACTGAGCCATTCCTTGAGGTATTCTCAGGGTTCTGAAGCTTGTCACGCGTCCACTCAGACACTTCTGCTGTCTGATAAGAAAGTTCGCGATTGTGGACTCCATGCAATGTTGTCAGTGGTAGGATGATGCTCGGTGAAATGTCACTTGACTTGGACTGTGTACTGATTGTCCTAGGGAGGTATGCACGCGAGAGGATATTGCCATCTGTACAGTGCAATAGATCCGACTTGTCTTTGCGTGGCGTGTCAAGTGGATTTCGCGTCTCTGAATCTATCGACGCGACAAATGTCGTTACAGGACTTGTCACATCAGATTTCACAACTTGCTTTACGGAACTTCCCTGATATGATTGTCGTTGATCTTTGATCGCACGCTGACTGCTGGCTGATGCTGGTGAACACGAAGCCTGCCGTTTGCGCTTCCTACTAGCGGCGGCTTGAAAAACATACTTCTCGACTTCTTGCACATTGTCAAGATCACCATCTGACTCGTAAGAAACGACAAAATGTAGCACACCTTTCTCCGCAGATGGTGAGCCTATTTGCGGAGAACGAGCAAAGGAGACCGGATCTCTAGCTGCGGTGGTATTCTGTTGTCCATCGTTGTTGTAAGTTGCCCCTTCGGGGCCGAGCTGCCGCATCTCCGCGAATCCAGCTACGCGCCCCTCAACGTGTGCCAACATACATACGAACTAACCACAGCAACGACAAGGCACTGCTGGTGGAGATCTATTGAAAGTCCTGTTTCTTGTACAAGCAAGTGTTCAATCTACATTTCAGAATAGTAGTGTTAGAATTGAATCCTTGAAGGCCCCACTTTTGAGATGTGGCTTTTTCTTAACAAATATTATCTGTAATACAAAGGAGTTCTAATAAACTTCAACTATGATAGTGAAATATCTTCTAGATAGATGTTTTACAATTGAGAACGTTAAGATATTCTGTTAGTCTAGATAAGTGATGCAATCTTATTGTATAATGATGTTAGGATAGTGTTATAAACGCTTTAGAATATACACAACCATTAGTTGTAGTGTACAACATATATCTAAGTTCTTGAACCTTAATCTATATAACTTAAGAGGATATGTTTTGCATATTGTCTACTAAAATGATAAGTATAAACAATAAAGTTCTGGATCAATGAAGGGTAAAATTGCCGGACACAAGAAGACCTCCAGGGCGCCGGATGCATTCAAGCCATATACGGGTCCACTTGTTTTCATGTACATTTGAAGCTTACAGGTGGTAAATCCAACATGTGCCCACCAAAGACACCCAAAGACGAGGACTCGTGCATACAAAGCACCATCATCAGTGGCATGCCACTTTGTCGAATATATGCACTCTGCCAGCTCTTCTGTGCGCTCTGGACAGACCTAGCTCGAAAGGTGCTCCGACTGCAATGAGATGATCTGCTACAACGACTATATCGTCCCCAAATCTGGAATCTGGTTCGTAACCTGCAAGACACATGGGTGCAGCGACGTGAAAATTTGGCTTCAATTTCTGTCCTCGAGAATGCTTGACTCCGGTGAGTAGTCGACCCAGAACTGATTGTTTCACAGGTACAGAAGCAGGCCGGGCAGGCAACAAGCTGGGTATGTAGAAGATCGCTCCACAGCAACCATACGTCGGAGAGGTAACATAAACATCTCCAAGATCGCTTGCCTGTATAATTCCATGGCCAAAGAGAGAAAAAGGTCTTTCAAGGTTTGCATGAATCTCACGAACAGCCTTGATTGTCCATGGTATGTTCCGATGCAAAGAGTTCTTTTTGTAAAGTGGAGCAAGATGGAAGACATGAACGACGCCTGCTTGTACCATTCCTGCACTGTTCTGTGTTTCTGATCCGACGTATAGAAAATTGCCGACGGTCAAGATCCCACTGGCACCAAAGCCTGTATCACTGGAATCCTGACAAGGATCAGACAATCGAAAAAGCTGCTCCGCTCGTCGAAGATGTCGTTCGATCTTGTAGCATATCACCTGTCGCTTCCCTGCTGATCCAATGTATAGCATATGATGCTGCTCAGAAAAGGTCAAAGTCGATCCAAAGCGAGCATATGGTCGACGTTCTCTTGGCCCCGGCTCGAGAACAAGATTTGCATCTTGCAGAGCCAGATGACCACGTTGAAGTACTCTTGCGCTGAATAAGTACACTCTCCCATTTGCTTCTGGACCTGCCCATGGATTAGCTAAAGCCAGAACAGAGAGGCCCTTCATATTGAAACTGTATAGTCGTGTGGCTAGAGGAGGAGTTGAGTATGATTGTGCTACACTGCCAGAGTCCGTGATCGTGATGAAAGGGGTGGTCTCCGGAACCGCATTCAAGCTTCGGAATATCTCAACCTTTCTTCTTGAAAGCACAGCGAGACAAACTACGTCATCTAGAGTGATGTTGACAACTGATTGCCCAAATTGTAGTACTTCATGGGTAGACGACGTTGATAGGGACGAGGACTCTGATGCTCTCCGTAGGCTTTGGTCAAGAGCCTTCGCAGAGTCTTGAGTGCTGTAGAATGATTCTGAAAAGTCTATCGGTATAATATAAGTGCCGCCTCTTGAAGGTTCGTTGGAGAATTCTGTGTCTCCGGGGCTGCCGACAGCCAATGCACGATTAGGACCGTCATGAAGCATTGCAATGCTGGTACCAAACTCTGCATAGGCAATCGAGGGCGTCACAAAGTACGAATGGTCAGTAGAGATCTCCACTCTAGGGAGTGTCACTTGAGTATCTCGAACCACTGGCATCTTTGTTGACCGGATCACCGTAGTCCCAAGTTCCGTATCGTCCTGCATGTCAATGTACTCCAGCTCTTCCTCGAAGAGCTCCTCGAAACTTGCAGTCGCAAGTGCAGGGCTCGTCTCACCGTCGCTACCATTCCATCTGATCCTAAACGACGACTGGGTCTCTGTTATATGCTCGGATGCAGCTTGAATTGAGTATGGACCAGCCTTTCCCCGTCGAGCGATAGTCCGCATTGGCTCACAAAGATTCCAGGTTGCATTGCTGTCTGGCACTACACGAGAGTCGAGCCATTCGATCAGTCCCTTCAGACAAAGAACAGTCGAGGTACTTGTCTCTGCCAATGAGCCGAGAAAATGACGCTCTAGATTTGTTGTCATGAATGGGGATTGCGACTGATAACGAGCTGCAAGAGCCGGACCCACATTACGCACAGCAGATAAAGCTGCAAAACCCCGGGCCATGCAGGAACGCAATTTGAACTTGTTGACTGTATAGCCCAACTTTGCGTATACCGTGACGATATCCTGCAATGGCACGACCCAGGTTGTTGCCAAGTGGGCAAAGCCATCATTGTCTAGATGTGAGAACTCATGAGCTAGAATGGTATCACCGCCTACATCAAGAACTGTATGAGCGGCACTATAGTCTGTATAGAAATCGATGCCTGCCATTGCTTGCAGAAGACCGCCTCGTAACTTGATACTATGCCATGAAGCATCGGTGATCTGATGTGCAGCTAGTCCTATGACAAAGCTTAAGAACTGTCGTGATTTGATGGATGTCAAGTCAGACTGAGTCTCAAGCAAGTGTTCGATGGCAGCGCCGAGGAAGGGCGGCCAATGTGCCGCTTCTGCAGCATCGTCCTCGAGGAGGCAGCCATATCCCCAGTCCGGGAAAAATGCACCTGCTTGTGCATATTCCTGATACTGCGATACCCACGCAAGGTCTGAAGTTTTCCGTAGTGACCCGTCATCATGTGCGTCGATTTCCGACAAATAGAGAGCTCGGCGCAAGACCTCAATATGCGCCAGCACACCCGCAGCATATGCATAACCGATAGATAGTTGACCAAGTGTGAGAATATATCGAAAGCAAAGCATTCCGTCTTTCAAACTTGCGTGAGCCGAGGACTGTCCCAAGACATAGTACGCTGTGAGATAACCACAAGCTACAACACGAGATGATTTCTTGCACAATTCTGATATCAAAGCATCAATTCAGCTCTATAGCGGACTTTCGGTGCTGACTTGAGGACACATCTACAGATCACTCACACATCAGAGGCGTATGGAGGTCTCGGAGTACTGGTCACTCCTGGAGCAGGGCCATACTCATGTAGGTACAAATGCATGTGAGGTACAGAATGCATCATGTCATTTCTTAGCAATAGATATATTTTGGTACCGAAAAGGGGATGTGGGGTCGACGATTCTTACCGTTTTGGCTGCGTAATTGATACCCGTGCACCTCCCACAAGCAGTTGATGGCTTTCTGCCTCTTACAGCACTCGAGTTTCCAACACGCGTCCAGTTCAACCTTGTTCACAGCCTCTGGCAACAAGTCTCAATTGAGCAGCAACGACACCAATACAAAGTGTTCGCTGCTCGAACCGGTTAGTCACCACTACTACTGTCAAGGTCGACACGCCAAGATCTTCTTCACTGGGGATAGACCCCGATGAGCGATGATGTTAGGACATACCCCTATTTCAACTGCTTGCCATACCCTATAGAGGACAGCAATTATAGGCTTCAAAATCTCAAGAAAATCACCGAGGAACTTCATGATGCTTTCGCTGCAGAAGACTGGAATCGGGCTCTATACTGGAATACGGAGCTTCGAGATTGGTCGGCGCTCAAGTTCAAGCTCCCGAAGGACATTCGAGTACAATTGCTGAAGGTATATTTCGAAGTCATAACTGCTTTCGGCATTGATCCTCGAGCGCATGGTCGCTTCATGAGCACGTTCCTACATCTCTCAAAGTAAGTACCCATTTCTCGTAAAAGATTGTGCCTAATGCGCAAGACGACGGTACTATTTGGATGGGACCAACGATTTAATTCTGGATTGGAAAGCATTGTGGCGGGTCATTAAACGGGTCGTAATACCGTCTGGAGAGTTGATAATCCGCGCTGTCGCAGCTGAGGATCTCAATCATCTCAAGGTACTTGCTCATGCGCAGCAATTTTTCGCGTTGGAGCAAACCCATGAAATGCTCGAAGAATTTTTGCCTTTGTTTCAGACTAGCATTTTGGGCGATGCGTTTCTAAGTGTTCACCTGATATGCAACTTCTTACCCACTGCTTCGTACAAGTATGCCGACTCTGTACTTCCAAGCATCTTCCATCTCTGGAATCTCTTGGCTTCTTCGCAAATGGCTGATGCAATATTCATCGAGTTTCTTTCTCGCTGGGCTCGAGACACTCACTGTTCTTCAGAACCATATCGACGTCTATTGACTGATTCACAATTGGATTACGTCTTCACGCACTTCTTACGGCTCATGAAGATACCTGTAGGCAATTCCAATGGGTCCTCGTCCAAGAATCTCGATGCGCATGCTCGTAATCTATTCTTCAACAAGAAGTACGCAGCTGCAAAGGATATGGCTAGACTGCTAGTCTACATGCTTCCAGATACTCGCATCATGGATCACCTTGCAGTCTTCCTCGAGGCTACTGAGACTTTTTTTCATCCCTCGAATGCTGGGGCGTGGATGTCTCCTCTTGTATCACTTGTATATGAATTAGTCACATTTTACCAATTACGTCTCAATCGAGAGAGATCTGGCGAGAATACAATCAAAGAAAACAGATCCTTGGAGGAAACGAAAGAACGATTCGTTCTTCTTTTACGAAAAGTGACGTTCATGTCCACGTATTCTCGCTCTCCCGACATTCAGAATTTTGCTCAAGCCTCGCTCCAGGGGCTCGGTTATCTTTGCCCTGAAGCAATCGTGCCGTATGCACTCAAGACTATCTATCCTTCTTTACAGGGGCTTGTGGAGGCACACCGGACAACTGCTTCTTTGCAATCACTAGGCTCATTGACTCCCATGATTGCGAGCCATCCAGTCTGGAGAGCACACCTGACATCGTTGATTACATTTTCCTTGCCAGGTATTGATGCGAACGACTTACACAAGACTAGCATAACTCTGGTCTTTCTGACGCAGGTCGCTCAGATCATCAGTATCGAGGACCTGTCTAACATGGGTGACACTGGGCCGGCTGTCTCGTGGGTTCAACAGGAGATGGCTCATTTCGAAAATTTGGTGGTCAGAGAGGACGGCTCGACCGAAACTTATGACGAGTCGGGCTCAGACAGGCAGGAGCTTACACCAGCAGAAATGCTGGAAATTGTCAGGTCCTCTACTGCTGCCTGGAGGGACATTTTGACCATGTTCCTAGATCGAATTTTCCTTCTTCTGGAAAACATGCCTCCAACGGGGCCTGGACATACTTCCAACGAGACTCAAGTATCGAATGACATCTCCTGTCTACTCCCTCCGTTCTTTGTAGCACTTTCCCCAGACTTGTTGGGAGCCGCAATTGACAAAATTGTAAAATTCATCACTTCTAGAACACTCTACAATGTATCCGACACCATGTCGGCGATCATAAATTCCCTGTGTAAGGCTGATATGGAACGAGTGTGGGACAATCTATATACAGTCCTGGATTCGGCGATTCGTTCTGAAGTACTAGACAATGGTGCAGGAAGTTCTAGGTCCGCTGGAATGGATGTGCTTCCCCGGGATCGCGGTTTGGTATGGTATCTAAGAAGTCTTGAAGGCATGATTGATGCCGGTGGACCAATGATTTACCACTATCGACAACAAATTCGTTCTCTCATCGATTTCCTCTATGAGAATTGTGTCAGTCAGGTCACCGAGTATACAGGCATACTGGTCTCTTCCTTTTTGGAGGGTCTGGTGGAGACGTATACAACCGATTCGAGGCGTATCAACCCAGACGAGGAAGGCTTGCCAGTCCATGGGCTCGAGAGCTGGTGCCTTCAGCCAAGTGCGCAGAAACTGAAAATAAGATGGCATACTCCAAGTGTTACAGAAATCCACGAGGGAGCTGATTTCTTCCTCCAGACTTCCGACCGATTGCTGCAGAGAATCCGACAACTTCTGAATGACAGCAGGGCAGTTCAAGGCAGGGTGAAACAGGACTGGACTGATGTGTTAGTAAGTCAGTTTAGTTATCTGGAAAATCTGTTGTCTGGTGCTACTGAGATGTTTGCGTCCACACGACAATTTCGTTCCGATGAAGAGGTCGATCTCTCTGGTCTAGAATATTGCTCGAAGTACCCTGCTGGCTACATCTTTCCTGACACCCAGGACAAGCTACGGCATGAATTGCATTATCGCAGAAACGAGATTGGCGAACTATTACATGAAGCTCATGAGTACCTGTCGCAATTTCATGCCGACGATATTCTGGTTTTCGACGTCCTCTTGCTTGTCGTCAAAACATGGTTCGGAAATGTTGGTTATCAGCGGGCTGATGGCAGTCAGAGCAAATTAAACAATGTTTATGTGGAGGACATTGCAATGTTTAAAATTCCGGGCAGGAGAAAGCAGTATCCCAGGCAATATCTCGTGCGTCGAGCATTATTATACCATGTACAACGTACGAAGCACAGTGCACTGACAGTTGACGCTACGCCATTACACTGGAAACTACTGAACGATCTGAAAGGTGGCTCGACTGGATTGTATACGGAAATTCGAATCATCGCGCAGTCTGCGCTCAATCTGGCACTTCGTGCTGTCGCAGACATTAGGGCCTCTGTCATTCCGTATTTCCTAGACGCACTAAAACCTGGTGACGACGAGCGAATAAAAGGTGGCTTGTATATGCTCTCCGGTAAGGGCCTGAAGAACTATATCGGGAGGGATTACCAATTCTTCCCGACGTTCCTCAAACAATTGATCTTGCTCAACAATGTGGATAAGCCTTCCATGCAAATGCCAGTCAAGCAAGCATTTTTGGAATGTGCACTCAAGAGCCGACCACCGCCAGGTGTATGCACTTATGAGAAAACTGAATTGGTATACCTCGAAAAGGCGGCCAACAGCAGAGCTAAGATTGAGAATTTCACTGCAAAGCAATCCGAAAGCGATTCATTCCGGGAGCAAGAACAATTGAAGCTTCGGGATGAATTGGTCGAGATGACAAAAATCAGTGACTGGCGGATCTCATGTGCTGCGGCTTCTGCTCTTGGTGCAGGCATCAGCTCTGCATCCCTTCCTCCATCAACAAAGCTGGCGAGCAGCATATTGGAATTGTCGATTGCTGATCACCCACACCTTCGAGCCATTGCCATGAGTCAATTAGCGCAACTTCTGGCCACCTGCTGGCTCAGAGTCTTGACCAAAGGTGATGCAAGAGATGCAGTACTCGAAAACTTATCGATTCCGGGCAAAGTTATCTTGACATCGAAACACGACGGAAACTTTGGTCGTGACATTCTTACAGGTCTCAAGGATCCTCATCCCAAGTTCTTTGTGGATAATGAACGTGCAGGTTGGCTGGCTTGGCCACAGCATCTTGAAGTATTCGAGCGCAACAATGGCGGTCTTGCTATGGAATTGGATGATCTGACGCTCGAGCTGTTCCAGGTTATGGGACCCCGCATGGATTTGAGTTGGATTCTACGGATAATCGAATACTGGAAGGAAGAACCTAAAGAAGGTGCTGGTAAATTCAGAACGTCTTTACAACATGTCATTCGGTTATTCTTCGTATGCTCTAGACGAATGCCTGGCTCTGTGTCTCTGGAAGAATTGAAACCGACAATCGAGGGATTGTGCGCTAAGGGTGCTTTGCACTATCACAGTCGTGTCGGTGCAGAAATGATCTCTGGACTCATCGGTTCCTTGAGATATGAATCTGATGCGCTGCATGATGAGGTCTGGCGCTGGTGCGAGCCGATTCTTAGAGCTGTCTTGACAGATCGACTGACACCAGACAATGTTACTTATTGGCAACATTCCATCTCGTCCATATTCTTGCATCGCGATCCAAGACGGTTCTTTCCACTCATGGATGTGGTGTCATCTTTGCCCTTGGACATGGAATCCAATTCAGCCTTCGCAGAAAGTGCAAAAATCCTTGTCCTGCGAAAAATGGTGGCAGCCATTGGTTGGCATTACCAATCTGGAGACCAGGCAATCGAGAAATTTATTGCGCACGTCGACCATTCTTACAAAAAGGTTCGCGATGAAATCGGTCGGGCGCTTAACAGTCTCTTTGCCATGCAGTATTTTGAGTCTCATGAAACAGTAACCAAGTTTATTGAAGCAAATTCTAATGCAGGTTCTTCACTTGGTATAGTGCCATATCAGCCAAACACTCAACTCACGACTGTCATGAGCGACATGTTTTCAAAGTTACACAAATGGCGGCTTGAACGACAACCAGGGCAGGAAACTCCGTCGTCCTATACAATGGCATCGAAGACCATAGCTACGTGGGTGTATAATTCTGTCGATATGACTGAGGCGTATCTGTTGTTGCCATTTGTACCAAAGCTCATTCTCCCCGAGATTCTTCACATGATGGATGTGAAAGAGGATAATGACCTTCTGGTCATTGCTGTCGGAGTGTTCAAGCAATTGGGCAATATAGTGTACCCAATATCTCAGATTGCGCCCATGGTAGACAGCCTGGTGGAGATCATGACCTCAGATCCATCTTGGCATCATCGACTTCGGATCATGGCTGTAGTGCAAGTGTTTTTCTATCGCAACATGTTCATCCTGACTCACAACGACCGTCAAAGACTATTTGACGCAATAGTGGCATTATTATTTGATGCACAACTAGATGTCCGTGAGGGTGCTGCATCTACCATATCAGGTATGATACGAGCTTCGTCATATGATCGACAAAACACAATTCAACGCATGATCGAGAAGTTCACAGGCATACTCGAAGAACATCCGCTGCCAAATAACCGAAACAGATCAAGGCGAAAGAGTCAAGTGATTAAGAATGACGCCTCAGCAGTCTCCACGAATATCATAAATCGCCATGCAGCAGTTCTTGGACTGTCGTCCCTCGTTCTTGCCTTTCCCTACGACACCCCGCCTAAGTGGTTGCCTGCAGTGCTAGCGAGGTTGGCTCGATGCTCGGATAATCCACATCCTATTGCAGCATCGGTCAAGCGAATACTGGCAAGCTTTAAAAAGACTCATAATGACACATGGAGCACCGATCAGAAGGTCTTTACCCAAGACGAACTTGACGATGTGAGTGAGCCGAGTCACAGTTACTTTGTGTGATCTCCTCAACCAAAATCATGTTCGTATTTTGTATCATCATAGCATAGCGGTTCGGCGACAAAGCAAGCATATAGATAGCATCGGGGGCCGATGGTCTCTCCCATTATTGTACATTCTAGACAGAGTCTATAAATTGTCAAAAGCGGCCATGTAATATACAATGCCTATGCTACTACAACCTTCTATCGCACAATGTCTCTTGCCGTAAAATGCCTCTCCGGCGACAAGATTGACTGCGCGCTCTCGACGATGCACAATTCACAAGCTTGACACACTTGTGCGCCTCTACCCTCAGCCTTTTCGGCGCGCCAGTCCTTGCCCTGCATGGCTCGATCGAATACACGGCCCGTCCTCTCCAGCACGGGCTTCATCGAATCGAGCACGGAGAGAACGGCGGTCTTCAGGTCTTGGCCGCGCAGTGTGTATGCGAGCAAGAGGGCGGCAAAGAGGTCCCCTGTGCCCTGATACGGTCTGGCATAATACGGCACGGCGACCTCGAATGCGCCGTCGCGGACATGACTCCCGACGACACTGATTTCCCCTGTGTGCCGCGGGTCGCGATGCGTCGTCACCACGATACTTTCCACGCCGGCTCCGTCGTGTAATGCGCGACATGCCGCGTGCAACGACGCCGTGTCCGTCACCTCGATCCCTGACAAGACCTGGAGCTCGAATTGGTTCGGTGTGATGATGTCTGCTTTGCCGATGAGCGCGCGGTAGAGTGGTGGGATCTGATCTGAGACATAGAGACCTCGCTCTTCGTCGCCCATCACGGGGTCCAGCACCCACAGCACCCGCGACGACGACGACGACGATGATGGCGATGATGGCGATGATTTGAGAGTCTTTGCAATCTCGGCCACGGCCTCGATTCCTTCCGCACCAGGCACATAACCCGTCAAGAGTCCCCTAAAGTGCGTCACATCGTTGGCCACCAGTCCCTCAAAGAGCGTCGTGATGTCGTCCCTCGTCAACTTTTGGCCCTTGATGGTCGGGTACCCCGTATGTGTGCTGAACTGTACCGTGTTGATGCACGAGACGTCATAGCCCAGTAATTGAAGTGGAAAAGTCGCAGCTCGATTGCCCACGTATCCTGTACAGACAGACGACTGGATCGATAGTACACGAGAGGCCTTCTTTTCTGACATCGCTTCCATGCGCGGAGCAAGTCACGCTGGTTTGCAAGCAAGAAAATAGAGTGTACAGATATGAAATGATTTGAGTCTTGGCATTTCTCCACGAAATTCTAATGCGGTTTTGCGGAGGTACCGTGTAGCAAGAGAAAGTTAAGTACAGAGAGTTCTATGATGACAAAAAGTCTGGTCTCAGCTAGCGGATTTGTAGCGACCGATGACTATTCTTAGATGTACAAAGAACAGCTTGACAGCATGGCAATAAAGTGGCCTGGACTTGTCGATGACAAGATGGATTACCTGATTGCTTGTAAAAGGTCTCTGTTGTTGCTGTACTGCCAAGTCGTGGAGTAACCAGAAGACTCTGGCAGAGCACACGACATACAAGTGCCTGTCGTGGAAGCCAGGCATTTGCTTTCAGCCTCACATATCCCTGAATTTGGTTGTTTTTGTGCAGGCTGACGATTGAACACTTCTGATCTGCTAGTATTATGCTTCACGGACGTCTTTGCACACGACCTGTCTTGGTTGCCATCCTGCGAATCGTCCGAGAGTAAAATGTGACTGTTTAGCAATGCAGTCTCGCTTTGCTGCTCGGGAGTCTCATACGCAGCAGGCTCGAAAAGATTGGGTCTCGGAGGAGTGTTCAGGGCTGATGCGTTCTGTGCTTCACAACATCGTATTGCTTGGCACTCCCGAGTCTTCTGCTCACGCTTTCTGATGCTCCATTGAGTCAACTGGTCTCTTAAGCTCGCCTTCCAGTCAGCAGTGGAAAGTGGATCTGCGAGCGTATCATGTTCTCCATCGTGGTGAGTCCATGAAAGCACACAATCTGAACATTCAGAGTCATTCATCTCCGTCTGCTGCAATGACATTGAAAGTGAAGCTGAAGTATTGGATTCTGATTCCTCAACATCTTTTTTAGCGTGCTGTAGAGATGTTTCAACAGACTGCACGCAATCATCTCGACCTACACCTCTGGCATGCTTACGCGCCATGTGAGACTGGGAGTATCGCAATCTCATACTACTTGTCACTGGAACGCGAATATTGCTTGTCGGTATCTCCGGGTGACGAGAGTCCATTGCTTGGAAACCCAGGGACCGATTCCGCGTACTCAAGCGTGTAGAGAAAGCAGTGCTACAATCCAACATTGGTCGCGAGGCAGACAGGATTCCTTGCGATGGTTTGATTGCACTTGTTAGGTCGGGCAGAGGCGCTGGAGCCAATCCCACCTCACAAGAAATCAAACGAGATCCAGACGATTGCTGGGGAGACACATTTTCGGTCGAAGAAGTACATTGCAAAGGCCGTGGCCCATCCAGCAAGCTGTTCTCATCCGCCTCGTTTTCGGCCAATGATACACGAGCATTAGCATTAAGTTCTTCTGTTTGAATGGCATGATGAACATCTGGAGGTTGAGAAATACTGGTCGAGAATGTGACAGGTCTTACATTGGATTTGTTGATTGTACGGTACAATCTCAGTCTCTACCTCGCTATTGGCCTCAGTCCAGCATGACGAATCGATCCAGCATGACGAAGTGGCTACTTGCTTATGCTTCGAGTGTACAGGAGTGCATGCAACATTCCGAGCTGGAGTTGTCCTCTGTGCATGGTCTTCAATCGCACTCTGAATGGAGATTCTCGTTCAAATTGCTCAGTCAAACAAAGAATTGAATTCGTTTCTGGTGTTGACCCTTCTTGTGCGTCATGACTCGTCAGACTCGACTGCCGAGCACAGGACTCGTCGCAAGATGTAGAAGTCTTTGTATTGTCAGTATTCAATCGCTGTCGACTCATGGCGTCAAAATCATCTCGGTCTTGCTGTTGCTGCTGTTGTTCACGTCGCCGTGTTCCAGCACTCCTGCGACTTGTACGCTGTTTCTTCTTGACAGATGCTAGACCGTCCTTACCAAATGCCTCAAGCATACTGTTATCACCACTAAAATATAGGTGAGCTATCCTGTCAAATTTTGGATCTGTTGAATAGCAGCAAAAACGTCGCAAAACAGCCTGTTCGCTGCTCGGGGGGCAGTCTGCAGCTCAAGGACTACTGCTACAAGCACGTCATAACCCAGGGAGCTGGTTGATCAGAAGTAGCTGATCAGAAGTCTCTAGTGCCTGCTGGATCTGCTGAATACCTTAGTGTTTACGTTGTGACGATGACAGCAAATTGCAAACTCAAAGCGGACAGTCAGGTTCACAATCCTAGGCGTCTTTGTGTTTTCATAAAGCTTTGGTCTACCTGTGGCTAATTTCACAATTAGCCTGGTGAAGAGAAGAAGAATCTACAGTTCCGTCTCCACGTCGGGTTCTCGTCCGTGCATACTGAACTTGTCCTTGATTTTGTGTCCCGCTACCTTGACCTCGTCCTTCAAGAACTTCATATTGCGGACAGCCTTTATTCCTAAGATTCCTCGGTGCTTCCTGCCTAGCTCAGCCTTGGCAGCACGTTTATCTTGCTTTTGACGACGGTGCTTGAGATCTTGATCTGAGATTTCGGAATCAGTGATGTCTTCTTGTTCGCGTAACGACGAACGATCGTCTTCAACGAGTGTGGATTGATTCGAGGTGTACTGACCAAGCTCGTGTCCAAAAGCACCTGCCCATTGCTCATTGCTCGAAGTGTTATGATAATCGTCAATCTCTTTCTCGTAGCCTGGTGCGTCTCGTGGTACACGAGTGACATTTTGTGCATTGTCGTCGATATCAGAGTCAGAGTCTGAATCATTGTCGTTCATTTGCATGTTGCTTCCATTGACTTTTCCATCATCGACCAAATCCTTGACCGCTTTCGGAGTTTCGCGCTTCACAATTCTATTGCGATAGCCTTCAGCTACACTACACTCCCATGATTCATATGTCTCTCGGTCAAAGTTGGTTTTCATCCATTGAGTGTGCGAATCGTCCATTCCCATCTTGAATCGTATCGTCAACTTGATGACACCAACCTTGTTGGACTCAATTTTGCTCTGCTCGATGTTTGAGATATAATTCTGCGTCATTTGTTTTGGCATCGGAGTTCTATACACAGGTAAACTGAGGGCAGTTTCAGCATTGTCGATCAGATCGGTCATCCAGTATATGGCGTATGCAATCGGTTTCCTGTTGCTTTTGTTGTAAAATTCAAGCCTGATAGGCGCCTGATACCTCCTTCGAACAGGCACGAGTATTCGCCGTTTCTGCATATCTAGATCATCTTCTCGTACACGCTTCAAGTTCCACGAAGTGCCCTGATTGCCGTGTCCATGTTCGATCCAATGACGATGAATGGTACCATGGCCGACATCCGTATGAATAGATATGCGAGCGCCAGAGAACATGCCATGGTCCTCCATTACCGAAACTTTGTCACCGAGTACTTCTAGTGAGCCGAGATCCCAACCTAGCATGTTCTTCGGCAACTGTAGGTCTACAGAACGGAAGAGTACAGACACAGTGATGCGACCATAACCCATACCGCCGTCCAGAGCGTATATCGCGGTATTTTGTGAAGAGGTCTGCAACACTTCACTCAACTTCAGAGTAATGGCGCCCAAAATAGGATCATGCTCACGATGTACAGAATTACGACAAGTAATAGTAAATACCGCCGTGCGCCAATCACGCACAAATCGTTCTGTCTGAGCATTGAAGATCGGGGTGGATGACTTCACCTTGGTTCGTGTCTTGAACACTAGTTCGTCATTCTGTAGCACAGTACAATAAGAGGATGGGAGCCCCTTAGCTTCTTCGTCGGTATTTTCTCCTGTGATTTGCGCCGGAGTCCATGGAGTATAGGATCCAAAACTACCGGCGGGTCGATGTTCTTCTAGATTGTCGATCTGATGAATCAAGATACAGCATATACCGGTCGGCAGGGAAGGATCTGGAGGCGTAGTGGTGACATCAGCCTCTTGTTGAGTTGTCACCACGCCTTTGTCGTCCTGAAATTCGTCTTTGTCTCTGAGCTCTTTCGGAAGTGCCGCATCCCTGCCGTCAGTCTTCATGGAAGCCTTGAATTGGGATCGGGGAAAGTAGCCAATCTCCCAAAAGAGTTTGCCTGGCAGAGGCTTGTCATCCGCATCACAGAGCCCATCTTCCCGCTCCGTGATTTTGTTCGTGTAGTCACGAATAAGATCTCGTAGATCGAACTTGACCTTTCCCACCACGTCGTCAGAAGTCACTGCATCGGAATCCCATAATTCAACAGACAGAGTCTCGCCCGCTGTCAGTTGATCTTGATACACGAGTAAACAAGTCTGCTCATTCCATGAAGGATTTAGATCTTGTTCAATGATTCGCGTACAATAGATCGGCTTGCCAAATTGTGAGTACGCCAAGGTGATGAAAGGGTCGCTCTTGCCAGATCGGTCCTGAGCTGCGATTCCCTTGGCATACTTGATCTTCACGTAGATCAAACCCATCGCATCGGTCTCTTTCTTGACTACATCACCCTGCAATATCTTGGACATATCCATGATGAGTGATTTTGGGGCGACATATTCATCCAGGGCTGCTGCAATGGAAGAGTTGACAAAACCTGAGATTAGTGGGAGATCGAGGACATTGATACCTTTGGACGTCAAAGGCACTGCCGAAGCGTCAATTTTTGGCAGCCCCATGAAAGTGAAGGTGAGATTCTTCAAGAATGGGGGATTTGGCGTGAGCTGGAATCGCAGACGAATAGTGCCTATGATACCATTTAGTTCCACGAATATTGGCAATGGCACTCCAAACAGTCCCTGGACGCCAAGGTAGAATATAAGCTCTAAATGTAAGTTCTTTGCCTTACCAATCACTCCTTTCGCCGGAATGGCATGATAGGCGAAGGATGCCTCAAGGTTGTAATACTTCATATTTTCATCGTCCTCACCTTCCAATTCTCGTTGTTCTTTCTTTTTGTTCTTTTCGTCGTCACTCAATTCGCCGCCTCCAGCTTCTTGCTTGGCGTGGCCTTTATCCTCCTCCGCAGAAGGTAAAGCGCGCAAGGAAAGAATCTTGAAGGCCTGGTCACCCAGACCGATAGACGAAACCCGCACGTTCTGGATAATTTGTGGTGGAACTGAAGCTTGCATGACATCCTCCAGGGTATCTGCCATGGCAGCGAACATTTCAGGATTGATAAGGTTCCACACGATACCGACAAGTGAATTCATCCATTCAACTGATTCCGGAACCAATGACTCTGTCGCAGCAACAGCTCGCTTACGCTCTGCATCCCAATTGATCGAATTGGCATCTTCCTGGATTCCGCGTAGCCACAGGTGGATACAACAAGAAACAATCACGCCGGCGAGTACTGATGCAAACAAGCCCTTGAAGCCACCACCCACAAAGAGCCAGTTGAGAGCTACAATACCTGCAGTAACCGCGATAGTGATTTGATTAATGGCTTCCTCAAGAGCATAGAACGATCGCTTCAGATCCGCAATCGGTAGTGGATGATAGATGACTTCGTGATTTTTTGAGTGATGCAAGTAATCCTGAGTCTTGTCTGGATTCGCCTCTGGTGGAGCAAGATCGTCCAGAGTGGCTCTGTAGGCTTCACCATCACCTTGAGGTAGATGTGGAGCGGGCACACCAGGCAAATCGTCCGGCTTTGGTGCTTGTTCCGGGTTCATATCTGCTCTAGGCACAGTGATTTTTGGTCGTCGAATGGATTCCTCAAAGTCTCCATCAACATCTTGTATGATGACTTCATTCTTTGTGGTTGGATCGATAACTTTTCGTCGTGAGGCAGCCTTAGCCTTGGCGATCTTGTCTGCATCCTTTCCTGTTGCCGCTTTCGAGGCATCAGCCTTCTGCAAGTTCAGCCTCTGTGCAAGCTCTTCGCCAAGTTTCTGGATAGTCGGAACCTCTCACAGTCAGTAACAGACAAACCTTGAAGGACATTGTCTCACTTTGTTCCTTGCTGAGTATGGAGGCATCGGAGAAATGCTCTCAGTACGTCGCTATCACCAGAAGTCTGTCGCAGCGCGTATGTCCCTCAGGTCCGCTCCAAAGACACTAAGTGAAGTGAATGACCAGACGATGCTAGTTGTGTCAAGAAACAAAGTCAAGAAGCTACACATGCAACTGGCTGGTCGATCAATTAGAGTGTCCTGTGTAACGTAGGACCAAGACAGGAAGACCGGGAGTTGGTAGGATAGGTACCTACAGGTAGGTATTGAGTCTCGAGCTCCCTCCTGCCTGCCTGCCTGCTTCGCTTTGAGATGCACAATCGAGGCATGTCGCAAGTGCAGTGGCACAGCTACCGTACATTGGTGGCACGGGAAAGCTGCAAGATCCATGGATGGCCCGGACGTGCCCAGCTGCAGCTGCAGCGCATCTGAGGTCAACAGACCGCTCCCGCCCTTCCAAGGTTGTGAGACTAGACGGTCTCCCGATGACGTATCTTCCCCGTGTGCCTCGAGTCTCCGTCTCGAGCTCCCTTCCTGATTGGTCAACAACTGTTTTCTTCCTGTTTACCTGTCTACCAGGATGCAGCTCGTCTCGCCCTCACTTTACGCCAAGCGCTCTTTCCCCCTTGGTCTCGCGGCTTGCTCGCTGCTTGGGTCAAGCCGCCTGACGCCCACCCGTGGGACACTGGGCGAGGCTGATGGCAGCTACCTACTTGCCTACCTACTTCCACGGTTGTCCTATCTCGAGCTCATGCATGCTTCTCGTTGTCCCTCACGTCTTGCATACTAACATCCTGAAGCTATCCTTCGTTCTTTATCAGACTTGTGGCTCTCCTTGTCTTTGGTATCTACGCACAAGTGACAAATCTCGACTCGTCAGTACGTTCTTGACACTTGGGGAGAGCTGCAGCACTTATTCTACACGTAAATTCCGACCTGGACTTTCGTGTAGTCAATAGCAGTTGCCAAGTGTCATCATGACCACGATACAGCCATTGGGAAAAGCACTGGGAGACGATGACGTAGATGATCGCTATGCTACCATTCCCTCTTTGCCTGCCGCGAGTACCAGTGCAAGCGGGCAGACACTAGGAGGAAACATCCAACGGCAACCGTCTATTCAGGAACAGAATAGCAATGGACATTACAAGCATTCACGAGAAAGTCATGAGACAGTGGCCAACAAGAGGTCTTCAGGAAACGAGAGAGCAACTCTCGTGGATCAGCAATCAGGAGCAAAGATAGAGCTTAACCTCCCGAACGAGGTACGAGCATCCGACGTCGGCCAATCGAACACAAATATGAGCAGCATGGCAAATGCGAATACCAACACTCAGGATGTCGTAAGTCCGCGTGAAAAGCAATATGGTAACACTGCTTTGAGTGCGGAGCCCAAGGTCTACGGTCAAGCTTATTCGGAGCGCAATCCACCGCCGAATATCAGAACGTTCCGGGAGCATGAAGCACAAAGAAATGAAGCTTCTCGGAAATATATGGCAGCAGGTCAAGGTGAAAAAGACAGATTCCCCGATACGTACAGGCAGGCAGACCCGACGGGCCACGAGCCTGACGATGGTGTGCGTTCCGGTGCTACTGAAGACGTTCCCATTGGCGCTGAGAAGTCGAATGTCTTGTTTCAACCCACGCCTGAAGTCAACTTCAACCGCGTCTTCGAGACACTGGAAAAGGACTCCTTGGAGATTTCCTATCTCATTTTCGCGGCCATCATAGTCCTGGATTGGCTGTTCATTGGCGGTGGCTTCAAGGGATTGCTCAAGTCTTTGTTCCCAGCATCCGGTATAGCTGGGGCTGTCTATTTCATACTCGCCAGTGTGGGACGTAAGGCCGCGGACCGCAAGTTAGATCAATCGGAACCAAAGATGGAGAAACTCAGATATGTTCCCGAATCAGTGGAGTGGATGAATACACTGACTGAAACTTTGTGGGCGACCTTGCAAAAAGACTTCTTCGATAGTGTAGCAACGCAGATCAATGATACCATCAAGCCGCTCATTCCCAAGAGTGTGCCATTGGTGGTTAAAGTCATCGAGTTGGGTCATGGATCACAGTCTGCACGAGTACTTTCGATGCGATCACTACCGGACTCTGAATTTGGTGATCTCGTCCCAACACATGGAAACGACAAATCAGGTTCAGTCACTGAGGCAAAGAGAAGGGAGAAAGCCATCGAACGCGAAGAAGGCGGCGTCTTTTACAATCTTGAAATTGCGATCGCATATCACGCAGCACCGTTGCAATCTCGTAAGCAGCATATGCATGTGGACATAATGGCAATGATCGGTCCTGTGCCGTTGCCTATCTTTGTGGAGGTAAAGGAGTTCGTGGCCACGATTCGAATCCGATTGCAGATGCACCCAGATCTTCCTTTTCTGAAAAATGTTACCTTTGCTCTTACGGAGGATCCAATAATCAACACCTGTGTTTCGCTTGGAGCGCCATGGGCCCTAAACCTGCTGAACCTCCCGATCGTGGACAATCTCGTGGCTTCACAAATCCATCAAGCTGCTGCCGATTTCGTGCAACCTAAATCCATGAGTCTTGATATGACAGTCTATGTCGGTGGTTCTGATCAAAAGCTCGAGACTGAGGCAATTGGCGTTCTTTTCGTGAAGATACACCGCGCCAAGAATTTAGAAAGACAGGACGCCACCGGTCCAGGCGCGGATCCTTATCTCACGATAGCGTTCAGTAAGTATGAAAAACCAATGTATGCGACGCGCATCATTAAAGGGGACCTGAATCCTGTATGGGAGGAGAGCGCTATAATATTGATCAAACCAGAGCATGTCAAAAGACAAGAAGATGTCCTCCTCCGGCTCTGGGACTCTGACCGAACAGGGAACGATGACATCTGCGGTGTGTGTCAATTCCCATTACAGGATCTGATTCTGAAAGCCAACAAGATGCAAAAGAGAAAAGACAAGTTGCAAGGTGATGTCTCAGGTACTGATGCACAAGGCATACTAGAATGGGAAATCGGTTATTTCCCTCGCGCAAAATTCCAAGCAGCTTTACGCACGAACGCTTCTGACCCCAGGGATTACCATGGCGACAAAGTAGATGTCGCGCAAGAAGATCAAGTTCAGACTGCACAAAATACGGTGCCAGATCCTAATATGCCGTCAGGTATATTGGGCATCACAATACATCAACTGATCAATGTCCAAGTCGACAATCCGAACAAGAAATCAATGGGACATGTCAAGGTGCAGCATCAGGACTCCGATGGAGAGGACCAGGGAGAAGAGCAGACAATCAGTATCGACTATATTCCGTCACTTTACGTTACTGCAGATCTGAACGATCAACTAATTTATCGGACAAGAGTCAAAAGCATCAATAATGCCCCCACTTTCAACTCCTCGACAGAACAATACGTACGTGACTGGAGACTGGCTACCATATCTTTATCCGTTTGGGACACTAGGAAGAAGAGCGAGGACTGTCTAGTAGGTGTTATCGCCTTGAAACTGTCCGATATTTTCCACGAGTCATCGTCTGTGGTCAAATTTTATGACTTGAATGGAGGGGAGGGCACGGGTCGAATCCGAGTTAGTATGATATTCCGATCTATGCGCATGAAGCTGGACAAGTCCTTGCTTGGCTACTCAGTCGGATCCTTCGTGTTCAAATCTCCCATTATCGCAGTTGGAGATATGCACACGAATAAACTCAAGCTACGTGCATCCGGGTCCAGGCGTGCTATCAAGCGTAGTGGTTCGAAGTCGGAACATGGCTATACCTGGACTCTAGAACGGGAGGATAGCATTTTACCTGTGCACTATCGATATCTCAGTCCGATCGTCCTCGAATTTGTCAGTGGTGGCCTGAGTGAGAAGATCAAAGGGCCTCTGGGCAAAGACAAACATTATGCAGTTCTCTGGCTGTTCAAGTTGGTGGACAACCAAACAACGAGCTTCACTTTGCCAATCTACAAGACTGACAATGCGAATCGATTCATTCAGAACGTGGTTACTGAGCCGGACTCTACAATGAATCTCGAGAAAGTAGGAGAGGTCAAGTTCACGGCCAAGTTCAAGGCCGGCCTAGATGAGGCTCATGCGGACTACCTGAATGATCATGATCAATGGAGCACATATCAATCCTGGCTCGCAGCCAGGAAGTCCGGTGAGTAAGTGGGCGATAGTGATCACGCGCACGAAACTGACGAAAGATACAGGGCAACGGGCAGATCAAGTCAAGTCACGGACAAACAGTACAGTTGATCAGCTAGCGACCAAGATTGGTCAAAGTCAAGCTATTCCTGTCTGAGCTTGACTTCGAAGCAGAGCGTAAACCATAAATGTGTCAGGGAAAGGTTGTCCTGTATGTAGCACGAGGAGATTCCGTAATGATGCCAAAGTGTAACGACCAAAGTCACTGCCTTTGCAAAAGGCCTTATAATATATGGTGCCACTTGCAATAGCAGCTGGATGTGCAATGCATGTGCAGGCTGCTAAGACGGCCCCGGGGAGCAGATTCTCCGCAGCTTCGGGAACTCCCAGAATGGAGCCGAGAAGTGTGGGGATCCGCATTCTTGCCTTCCAAGGTTGGAACCTTGGAACTTTCCACTCAAACACATGCCCGAGCACCTAGACCGTAGCGCGAGTCCCGATCGAGCGAATAGCTAGCTAGCGTCACTTCCGCTATTGTCAGTACGCACAACCTTGGAACCCATAAGCACTTTCCCGACAACTTAGAAACGCACTCACGCATACTCACTACCCGTCATCAGTCAGGTGTTTGTCGATAAAGCAAACTCTCTACTGCAATCAAATAAACGACCTTCAAATGGATAATCTGGGCGCTGTCATTCCGGAGAAGACTGACAGGAAGGACGTTTGGGGTTCGCGTACCATGGTATCACCGGCCATCAGCAAGCAGTCTCTCGAGTCAGAACCGGATCTGACGAGCTTGCGCGGGAAGAATATATTGATCACCGGAGGTTTGTCCTTGTCCGCCAAGTATTGCATGGATCTTCGTGTCTAATAATGTGTAGGCGCTGGAGGACTCGGGAAAGCCATGGCGGAGAAGTACGTCGCTGCAGGCGCCAACGTCACGATCGGAGATTTAGATATCGTCAATGGCGAGAAACTTGCAAGGACAAACAGGGCACTCGAGTTCAGGAAATGCAACGTCCTCAGTTGGGATGACCAAAGGGATCTGTTTGAATTCGCATACAACCGTTTCTCGGGTCTGGATATTGTGGTCGCAAACGCTGGAGTCACGGAGCGCGGATTTGCTTGCACGGATGATCTGGAGAAACCAGGCCTTTTCACATTGAACATCAATCTGCAGGCTCAATTCTACACCGCCAAGCTAGCTCACTATTATCTGAGGCGCAATCCTAAAGGGACTAACCGCGATCGAGTCTTGCTCCTCACTGGATCAATGGCCTCGGTCGGGGAGATTCCTGGCGCTCCAGAATACACGGCTTCGAAGCATGGCATGCTTGGACTCATGCGATCACTCCGTAGAACT
Source organism: Taphrina communis (assembly GCA_005281525.1). Lineage (NCBI taxonomy): Eukaryota > Fungi > Ascomycota > Taphrinomycetes > Taphrinales > Taphrinaceae > Taphrina > Taphrina communis. The sequence continues at coordinate 132,459 of RHGI01000022.1, read as the reverse complement.
GCCCCGAGTGACGACATTCGAGTGAACTCTATACACCCTTGGTTCGTCGAGACCGGCATCATCGATGAGGGTGTGAAACTCCTCCTTGCCGGAACACAGTACGCGAGGATCGAAGATGTGGTCAGGGCAATCATGATTCTCTCGACAGAAAAGGTCAACGGCCGAGCACTTGCCATCATGGCGCCGGATGTGGGGGTGGTAGACCTCTTCCCGTCTGACGATACCGTCGGTGACTTCCAGGTCTTCACGGACCGTGTCGCCCATGCCTTTGGCCTACGAAACCGGGCACTGACTCGAGCCATCTACGTCAAGGATTGGGTCAAACAAGTGACACATTTCGTCTGGAGAACGGGCAAATTACCACTCCTCGCCTTCTTGTTCACCCTGGCGTACAGGAAGAGGAAGAGCCCTTACGTACAGATTAAATTGATGGAGATGGTCCAGAAGTATCATGAGCTGAGAGGAAATTGAAGAGTAGTCTCGCTTATCATTGAACAGTAGAGTGCCTCACTGTAGTTTGACTATGATGTACTTGTAGTCTTTTGAGGATGAGCAAAGTCAATGCACGAACAGTTCATTACGTGACCATCTGCCAAATGACATTGCGGAGACAATAAGCAGCGTGCTGCGAACACGCAAAGAAAACTATCCATCATTTGCAATCAACTAGGATATATATCTGTGCATACATGTCCATGCATATATGGTCAAGTGTGACTCAGGTGCCCAGGTTGTGCTCAAGTCAAGAATGCCACTGCATCGTATGTCTCGTATAGAACGCCAGCCATGCCGTCCACAGAGCGTCATCACAATTCGCGCTGCAGATGTCCAAGGATACCATTCTGGTGTGCGGAGTCGACCTTGAATATGGTTTTCATTGGCGAGGAAGACTCGTAGGGTATTGCAGAGCTATCGTCCATCCGCGGACTGTAACAAAGGGCGGATTCATTGTCCTTGTTCGGGACAATTCTTGAAGGATGAATTTCCGACAGCCTCCGTCAAAGTTCAAGAACCAAATCTTGACGGCTCAAAAGCGAGATCAATTCCACTCGGAGCTCGATCTTACTAAGGCAGCAATTGGCAATGACAGTACTCGGACGGTCCAAGCGAATGCTGATACAGTAATTTTCTCCTGCGGTAACAGTGGTGTTGGGTTCGTGCCGTTGCGTCGGCCCGGGAAATTTGGGTTCCAGCATCAAAAGATCAATTGTGGACATGTCAGTGACCTCAGCTTATCCCCGTTTGTGTACGACCGTCTCTTGGCGGTCAGTTGTACCGATCAGAGCATCCGCATATACAAGACACCGAACGCTGAGGTTGAGGGGGAAGAGTTTGAAGTACCGGAGGCCGTACACGAATTCCGTGCTAGCTCTGGCACTGCAGTGACGCCCGTCTTGGTCCTGTGGAATCCACAAGTCAGTGGTGTTCTCGCCGTTGGATCTGGAACGAAATTAGACATCTTCTCCATCTCGAGCGGGCGCATAGAGGTGACTATAGATGTGCCGAGTCCCATTGTCACAATGGACTGGTCACAGGACGGAGCACGTTTAGACGTGATCAGTAAGGATGCTATACTGAGGATCTTTGATGTGAGACAATCGAGTCTCGTGCACGAAGTTAAATTGGCGGGTACAAAACACGTCCTCAAAGCTCTTGCGGAGAAGCAGTGGGTCGTGTCCTCCCTGTCGCGAATGCGAGAACGCGAGTTGAGTCTCTATTCGTTCTCAGACCCAAGCAAGCCGATCAAGACCTGGAATTTCGGCACAGCTTCTACGCCCCTGATTCCTATTCCTGACACAGTGAGGAAAATCGTCTACTTATTGGATAAATCCGGCGGCACTTTGCGTTGGATCGAGATGTTTGCACCATTCAATGAAGGGGCTGCAGGAACATCGGTAGATCAGGCTTCGAATGCCTGCCTGATACATCCTTTCGGTCTGCAAATCATGGAGGGAGAGATCAACCGCATACTGATAGCAGATACGAAGGGTAATACGGTACCGATCAAAATTACAATTGGTCGCAAGAGTTATGTCGAGTTTCACGATGATCTTTTCACGCCGACGATAGTCGAGAGTTCAATTTCTGATGAAGAGTGGTTCCGCGGCACTGATAGTCTAGCCAAAGTGGCTGTGGTCAACCCTTCACTACTTGATGCGGCAAGTCGAGGAGATCCCTTGACCAAGAATGCCGTGATCCCGAGCCAGGCCAGCGCCGTGTCCGACGTTGAGCGCAGCTCAAAAAGTGAAGTTGACAATGACATCAAGTCATCATCGAAGAAGTCCGAGACCGGCATACTTCCATCCAGTGCGACACAAGAATCGAAGACGAATTCTGGGAGACCTGCAGACATGCCACGAGTGGCTCCCAATGCATCAATCACTCTTTCAGCTCGCGAACAGCGAAAATGGGACAAAGAAGAGGCTGCACAAGCGGCAAGTCAACAACCGGTCAAGACGGATCGCGAAGTCTTCAGAGAAGATCTTGGATCGCGGCGTGCTGAGTATGGCGCACCAACTACAAACAAAAAAGTGGCGATTGAAGATGCGGTTGAAGCGCAATCAGAAAAAGAGACCGAACCGACAAATCCACAGACTTCCTTAAGAGGCGGCGAATTACAGCCGGATGAAGAAGAAGATCAAGCTGAGGTGTCAATTGGTCGAGGCTCAGCACCGATTCTCAGCGACGAAGATGCTCTCGAAAAGATTCGATCTCGCCGTGTTACCCCAGCGATCGAAGCTCACGAGAGGGCAACCGAGATACAAACACCACAGCCACAGCGCGAAGTCTTTAGGGAAGATCTGAGCGCTCGACGGGCGGAGTATGGTGCTCCAGCTTCGTCTGCTCGAGAAGTATTCAAGGAGGACCTGAGTGCTCGTCGTGCAGAGTATGGTGCTTCTCCTCGATCTTCAAAGATTTCTGATGCTGTCACGAAACCAGTCTCTGCTCCTTCCCCTAGCTTGACACAGTCCAATGGATCTGCTAAAGAGCGAGAGGTCTATCGAGAGGATCTGGGTGCCCGGCGTGCAGAATGTAAGTACAATTCAGATGCGCATTAGAAAAAGGAAAGAGGCTGACTTGGTAGACGGTGCTTCCAAATTGGAGAAAACAAGCACAATGGCTTCTCTGAAGCCTTCGGCAAATCCACTGTCTGCGCGTGAACAACGAAAATGGGATAAAGAGGATTCTACATCAGGTCCTGCTTCGCCGGCCCCTGCCACTGTCAAACGCACAACGACGGCTGAACGAGAAGTCTACAAGGAAGATCTCAGTGCTCGTCGTGCTGAGTATGGGGCAATCACACCAAAATTAAGTGGACCTAGCACTGCGTACAAAGAGATCACCAAGGCATTGGGAAAATCGGCTCCGGAAGCAGTTCCTGAACCAGCGGCTGAGACTGTACCATACACAGCAGCGTCATCGAAGGAGAAGGAAGCTCCATCGGTAGAGGAATTAGAAAATGTGTATGCTCCACCTATTGAAGAAACTAAACTCAATGAAAAGAAAAGGGATGTGCCGGTCGAGAAACCCGATGCAATAGTCGAGAAGCAGGAGGAAATAGGCTCGAAGAGCGCGCAACCGCTTGAACAAGCTGCACCACAGCAAGTGAATACACCTAAGAAACAGTCTGGTTCAGGCTTGTCGGCAAATTCAGAGACTAGAGACTACACACGAAAATATCTGCAAGGCAAACCACAACATCCACGAAATTCCTACACTTCTTTGGTGGGTCTCAATGCCTCTTTGCCAAACACTGCCAGACTGATAGATGCTACACCAAAGTACATTGCTTTCCCTTTGGCAGGACCTGGAGGCCGCATTGCTATCGTTCCATTCGGCCAGTCCGGTCGACTGCCGCCACTTCTTGTAGGTATAGCGGGTGGTGCTCAGGTTGTTGACTACCAATTGGACCGTTTCGATCATGATCGTCTGGTCAGCGCGCATATCGACAATGGTATAAGAGTTTGGACAATCCCAAAGGACTTGTCTGAACTTGAGTCGGACATTGAGCAGCCTGACCAGATTCTCAAGGGCATGGACCGGATCCTTGCCATATCGATGCATGAACACGCGAAAGATTTGCTCATGGTCACAACTGCAACAAAAATTCATCTATTCAACATCACAGATGGTGAGGAGTTACATTCCTGTACCGCTCGTGGCGTTGCAAACACATGCTGGTCTCTAGATGGCACAAAGATTGCGATTGGCAAATCGGACAAGTCGATTGCCATCATCGAGGCTGGCACAGGGCGAGAGTTGCAGACATTCCCATCAGCACACTCCTCGACCAGACCATTCAGGCTGCAATTCGTCGGTCGTGATAGGTTGATCACCGCTGGATTTGGTCGTGGATCGACCAGGCAACTGGCACTATATGATACCGATTCGGGCAAAGACTTGCAAGTGCATGACATGGACATTTCCCCATCACCATTTGCTTTACCACACTTTGACGAGATGACGAGTGTCTTGTACCTGGTGCCTCGTGGGTCCTCAAACATCTTGCCCTTCCACATGCGCAAGGACAGTTTCACGCCGCTGACCACCTACAGCGCGGCTGATCCGATCATGGGCACTGTCTTCTTTGCACCGCAAATTCTCGATATTCGGGAGATTGAGGTAGCACGGTGCCTGCGATTGAGCACAAACGAGATTACGGTGGTTGGCTTTCACATCCCACGACCGGCGGGAGACTTCTTCCACGATGACATCTATCCACAGGAGACCAGGGACGCGTACGACTCGCCGGTGACCGCGAAAGAGTGGTTGGCTGGCAAGACCTCCGGAGCTTACAAGAAAGTCAACCTCAACCCACAAAACCTCAAGAGTGCCAGTGCATCTGGTGTAGGCTCTGTCGGCCGAAAAACCAATGCCGCCAATTCACGCACACTGGCACGAGCGAACGAGCCGGAGGAGAAAAAGGTCTCTGAGCTCGAGCAGATGTTTAATCGTGCCAAGAGTCTGCAGGTGGACGATGAGCCGGAAGGTGTCAACAAGAACAAAAACACACAATGGGATTGATCAGGTCAGATGTGTTCGAGTACCGACACTTGTATAATAAAATAAAGTTTGTAACCATTTCTCAAGTGACTGCATAACGCATGACCATCTTGTCACCAGACATGGATTCCTGGATGCCTGCAGCAGCTGCCATGGATGTTGATCCTCTGCTGCAGCTGGACGAAGACTCTTGAATATCCCGCGGTGCCTCGGCTCAAAGGATTGATCGTCCGGGGGCAGTTACTCCATCGGGAAATTCTCTCTAGAGCTCTCCAAAAGCGGGGGAGACGGGCCAAGGTTCCTTTGGTATCGCCGTGGCGTTCTGGGGTATACTCGGGGACAATGCATTACGCCCGTCGTTCCCATTCTGAAACCTGCTAAAGAGTCTGACGGTCTCCTACCCTTGGCACCTGAGCACTACGTCTGTCCTATTGGCTGACCTACAGGGGACTTCTCTTCGCGATATCTGGGTTCGAAGAAAATCTTTAATTTACTCAAGTTGACTCGGAGGAATATACAACATGTCTGGCTACAGCAAGACTCCCGACTATGACATTGTCATTGTCGGTTCAGGGATGTGCGGTATGGCGCTCGCCATCCAGACGCACAAACGACTACCGAATGCGCGCATCTGTATGTTGGAGCGTGAGAAGCGCTTGGGAGGGACGTGGAACTTGAACACGTATCCCGGAGCCGGTTGCGATGTGCCCTCGCACTTGTACTCCTTTTCCTTTGCCAAGAACCCGAATTGGAGCAGGTTCCTCAGTCAGCAGGCCGAAATCAACAAGTACCAGCAGGATGTGGCGCGCAAATTCAACGTTGAGCGGTACATGAAGTTTGAGACCAGGGTCAACCAGGCCCGATGGGACGAGGAGGAGAAGTTGTGGACAATCTACTCGACTGACGAGCGGGACAATACCGACCACGAGATTCGCGCTCGTTGTTTCGTGACGGCGGTCGGAGGTCTGCACCTTCCGAATGATTGTGACATCAAGGGTGCCGAGAACTTCAAGGGCCCTCTGTTCCACTCCGCCCGATGGGATCACTCGGTGTCCATCAAGGACAAGAATGTCGTTGTCGTTGGCAACGGTTGTTCGGCCACCCAGTTTGTTCCCATCCTGGTCAAGGACGCCAAGCAAGTTCGTCAGTTTGTGCGATCCATGCACTACCTCCTGCCAAACCCGGACTTTAGGTACTCCGAGAAGGCCAAGAAGCGATTCGCTCGATTCCCACTGCTCATGTCCATGTACAGGTTGATGATAGCTTCGACCATGGACTTTGCCTTTGTCATGTTCTTCATCAACGGTCTTGGTGGCTGGATGCGGGACAGGTACCAGAGTCAGATTGCGGGATACATTGAAAAGAAGTGTCCTCCACAGTACCGCGACATCATCGTGCCAGACTTCAAGATTGGCTGCAAGCGAAGGGTCATCGACACAGGATACCTCGATTGTCTACACAAGGACAACATGGATGTTACGCGTGATGGCATCGTCGAGATTAAAGAACACAGCGTGATCACCAAGAGCGGTCAGGAATACCCGACCGATGTCATTGTGCTGGCCAATGGATTCAAGGTCGGCAAGTTTGTCCTTGACATTCGGGGCCGCAACGGCGAGTCTCTCGACGACCACTGGGACGCCAGGGGAGGTCCGCAGGCGTACTTCAGTACCTGTCTGTCCAATTTCCCAAACATGTTCATGTCGATGGGCCCCAACTCGGCCACGGGCCACTTTTCATACATCTTCACGTCGGAGTGTCAGAACGAGTTCATCATCTCGCTGATGGAGCGTGTGCTCACGGCGGCGGAGGAGACTGGCAGACGCAGGGTGATTGAGGTGACGGCGGAGGCGGAGCGCGAGGACCTCAAGTGGATCGAGCAATCGACCGACAAGATCATCATGGGCAAGAATGGCGGGTGCGTGTCGTGGTACACGCAGGGCACGCGAAACATCGCCCTCTACCCGCAGTTCCAGACGCACTTCCGCTGGCGCAGCGAGAATATCAGGTGGCAGGACTTTTTGCTCGATGGTCAAAAGGCCGGCACGAGGCTCGGCGCGTGGATATACTCTGCCTGCAAGACGGCCGTGCCCATTGTCGGTGCCGTCACGCTTGGCTCATTGCTGGTCTAAGTGCTGCACGCGATATATCATATATTCATGTCGGAAGTATACTGCGAGTTTCTCATTCCATAGTCAATCTGTTTCTTACCATATCCTACGCGTTATAGCTATATAGCTGTTGTGATCAGGATTGGAGCTTCACGTGCAAAGAGAACTTCCCGATAAGGAAGGTGAACGGGCTGAATTACCGCATCGATAGAGTTCAGCAAGTGGAGCAATCTAGAACGAATTTGATTGGTGGACGGAACGAATGACGCCAGAGCGTGATTCGGCGGGTGAAATGGGCGGATAACCGTTGCGTCTTTGCGTCGAACTGGGGGCACAGGCCTAGGTCGCTCGCTTCCTTCCGCTAGAATCGATTGTTCTTGTGCTCATACGACAAGCTTCATACAGTCAGCGTGCTTATCTACTTGGCTTGTCAGGGAATTCAATTCGGCCTAGCTTTGAGCTCAAGTAGGTAGCAGTATACCTGGACTCAGGACTGGCGTCTCGAGCTATGGACCGCAAATCAGGCATCGGATTTGGGTTCTTCAACAAGTCCCGGTCCAAGTTAGGTTCGCGGAAGAAGGACGAGCGCAGTGAGCGGCAGATGGCGGACATGTACGACAAATTGGCGATACGGGGCTCGCGACAACATGTCTGGGGCGAGGAGGGGAAGCAGAGCACAATTGCTGGCGTCCGACCGATCGATGTTGCTGCTACTGCTAGTGATGCACGGCCCTTGGCTATGCGAGCGCAAACCATGCCTGCTTCCAGTGAGTATCACAATGTCGCGCCTCCCCTGGAACGCACGCGGCCTCTGAGAAAGAGTAACAAGAGAGTCGAAAACACATCGGGACTCTTCACAACGACAAGTGTTCCTGCAAATGCCGAGTCCGAGCCCGCAGTACAAGCTTTAGCAGCTCGAGAGGTCGAACCTCCATTATTGGCATTTCAAGCGGCCGGCGTGCCAACCATTGCACAAGACTTTGATACGATACCACTCATCAAGAGGACGCCTCTGAAGAGTCCCCCACACGATTCACCTTCATCTCTCCCACCGACGAGGTCCGGCTCGGCCTCTGGATTGGGTCACAAGCGAAGCGTGGAAGCGGACGAAAACTCGTTGTCAGTGGTACACAAGAAGTTTTCATTTTGTCCATCAACCATTTCGCTGGCATCACAGCGATCGCCGTCTGGTGCAGGAGCACTGAAAGGTACGCGCCAATCGTCGCTCACGAGCTCGAATCCTCCCTATCCGCACTCGCGCCGCTCGAGTGCCTTTTCGTCAGCATCCACTCCTAGTCTGCCGTTCAGCGGCAACTTTAGCTATACCCAATCCGACAATGTCTCGATTGCCGCGGACGAAGAGGAGGAGCAGCATTTCGGATCGAATCAGATATCGCCCACCAATTCCCTGCACTACTCAAACTCAATCATCTCGCGCTTGTCTTCAGTGATTGCATCGCCCAGCAATAAGCCAGAAGACAAGTTTTTGCCTGGCTCAATCTACAGCGGAGCACTCCCCGATGCTCTGCGCGCTCTCAACAGTGTTGATGCCCTACCGGTGCAGTATGACGAGGATGAAGAGTCTTCGTCCATCTCGGGTCTGTCTGAAGTCAACGCAGACAATTCCGATTCTGAATTCGACACGGACCTGGAAGATTATGGCATCGATAATGATCACGACGGCATGCACGGTGCAACAATGATTACCACGGGCATCAGTGACAAGATTCGGCGCGACTCGGTCAAGCGCGTGTCCTATACGAAGCTGGAGAGCGGGGAGTACTTGGTGGCACACAAGCGTCGATCGCGACACTCGCGAGACTCTTCGTTGGCGACGACGGCGGGGCAAGAGTCGATGATGTGTGGAGATACTGCAGCAACAGCGATAGCGCGAGACGGCAGCACGGTGCAGCGGTCCGTGAGTGTCCGGAGCAATGACAGCGGGTGGTCGATTGAGCGGGAATTTATTTCTGGTGGAATTTAAAGCCCTTGGCATGTAAAATTATAGAGCCCTTGTGAAGGGAGTATTTTATGTATATATCATGCATTCTGAAGTACATATTCAAGTCACCAATATCAATTTATCGGTTGCTTCAGTTGCGTCTCGCAAAGTGGCGATTGTGTTACTGATCACTCATTCGAATTGTGATCACCTCCTCTTCGCAGATTCCTTTAGAACTAACTACTAAATGACTACTCATATTCTTCATCACTAGGGGAAGATGTAGTAAAGGTCCAGGATTGATGGAGGCATTAGTGGCATGGTCGGAGGGAGAAGGCATCAAAATCCACGAGTCCATCACATTACTCGGTCCCGAAGGCGCATATGGACGACAGGGCACGGCGGTACACTCTATACCCGGCACCTCGACCCTCGCTTCGATTCCCTTTTCGAGCTGCCTGACACCTCGTCTGGCGGCCTCGCATTTTCAAGTGGACTTTGATGTGCTGGTCGCGGAAAACTTGGAGGGCGCCGCATTAGCGCTGTACCTCATTACCTGTCTCCCGCATCACGCGGGCCGGAATCCAGAGGGCAGGAAGAGGTGGTGGGCGTACGTGGATTCGTTGCCGACGGCGGATCAATTGGACACACTGGAGTACTGGACACTCGAAGAGTGCGCGTGGTTACAGGGGACGGGGATACTTAATGATGCTGCGGACAGGAGGGAGCGTTGGCGTGCACAATTGAGTCGTCTTATGGGATTAATACGGTGGACAGACGACGGCAAGGATGATGATAAAGTGTCGTGGGACGAGTGGGTCTGGGCCATGAGTATTCTCTCCACCCGCTCCTTTCCCTCTTCCCTTCTTCCTTCGTCGTCGTCGTCGCGTTCGTCGTCGTCATCCTATTCATCATTGACAGATTCGACGGGCATGATGGACAACGGGGAAGGCGCGAGTCACCCAATCTTGTTGCCCGTCTTGGACACCTTCAACCACACCAGTCCGCTGGCGATCCAATGGCTCTCGAGCGAGACGCACATCTCCTTCGTCTCTGGCGCCAATCACACCATTCAAGCGGGCGATCAGGTATTCAACAATTACGGCAACAAGTCCTCCTCCGAGTTTCTCATGACGTACGGATTCCTCAGCGGTCCCGACGTCCTATCTCTCCGACTCCCTCAGTCCTCATCCCCTTCCTCCTCCTCATCACCTTTCAACAAGGAGGAAGGCGGTGAAGGAGTGGACGACCGCAAGCAGTACCTCGTCACTCACGACGCCTTAGTACCGTACACACTCATCGACGACTTACTGCCTCACCACACAACCACGACGACATGGACAGATCGTATAGTAGCACTGAACCGCGTCATGAACGGCATTGCACAGCGACGACACGGCATGTCCCATACTCCCATTCCGCCCCCGTCGTCATCCTCCCACACAATAGAGCACGGCACGGCAGGCGGGAAGAGGGACGGCGGGAGGAGTAGGATTCGATGGGACATTGCGCAGCGATACAAGAAGGGCCAAATACTCCTCTGCGAAGCATCAATCAGTGCCATACGAACCTTGATCGATGAAATACTCGTCGCTCACAATGAAGACGTAGTCAATGGCGACACGATACTCCGCGATACTCGTTATAAAGAGGCCATCGAGTCGTGTTTCGGGGTTATGGAGACGAGGGGAGATGTACTGCGTACCGGATTAGTGGATGTCTTGATGGGCCTATACCTCTTCCACACCAAAAATATCAACCATACCGTGACGATAACGACGATGACGACGACGAGTGTATTGGAGCAGCGGGATAGCGAAGAATTAGAAGAAGAAGAAGAAGAGCAAGTCCACGAGCTGTGGTCGCAGATTCAAACGTGCACCGACATCGCGCCGGACGTCTTTGGGACACTCACCCAGTCATCCTTCAAGGACGCCATGCTCGCCGTCTGGCGCGCAAGCATCGAAATCGACGACGACCTCTACGTCTTCTTGGAAGCATCAAGAATTCACCGAAAACAAGGTGGGAATGGAACGATGTAAAGTACAGTGTGTATCATTACTAGCATAGTCATATGGACAATGAAGAATGGTTCTTAATTTTGATGGAGGCCTGAAATTGGGTCGCCGATGCTGCTGATGTAAGGAGTGAACGCTAAGCGAGGAAAAAAGGCGACAAGTCGTGTCGTGTCGTGTCGTGATGGTATTGGCTGGTGTAGCAGGATTGTATCTTTCATGATGGTGTGATGGCATCAAAAGCGGAGTGTCATTTCTTGGCTGGGGTGGCGTAGAGCGTCAGAATGCCGGATGTCTCGACCGTGTCAGAGTCAAGTGCCATCTGCACGTCGTCATCAGAACTGATGGTGATCAAATCGCCATCCTCATCCTTGTAGCGGATGCGGAAACTCGCAACCTCATTTGCCGACAAGCCGCACAACCGTATCTTCTTCTCGACACGTTCCATGAGATCGCGGTAGCCGGCGTCCGGAGGCAGCAGAATCACAAAGATATCATCCACATAATTAACCTTGATCTTCGTGCCCGTGGAAGGAGAATACTGCGAACCCTTGACGGACCCCGAGGGCGACGCAGAGTACCCGCTGTGGCTCGTGCGACCACTCGCAGGCATCGGTGGCGGGGGCATCTCGGGAATGCTGATACCTGGTCGTTGTGGGTATGCATTCATGTTGGGGCTGCTGGCGGACCGCGTCCTCGCATTCAAGCCCGGCCGCTGCGTGAGAGAGGCATTGCTCCCTCGTGCCATGTTGTTCGCATACATTTGACGAGAACCAAAGCCCTCGCGAGAACCTGTACGTGTCATGGCCGGTGCAGTATTTCTGGCATGGCCATTGAGCTGTTCGGGTTCATGGTAGCTGGTTCTCGGGAAAGGATATGCACTCGATGAAGGGCTACCTTTATTGCCGTATGGCGATTCTCCATCCCATGCAGGCGAGAACTGAGACACACCGGGCTCGCCCAAGAAGTGCTTTCCTGCCCCACTCGATAGGATGCGCTGACCAGCAGTGTTGTATCTAGGATATCCAGCCACATGAATGCTCTCGTTCGTCGCGGACCGCGAACGAATGCTGCCATTCGTCGATTGATCGCGGCTGATGTGCGCGCTACCGTTCACGCTCTCATTGTCATCAGCAGTATCTTCAGTCATGCGAGACTCTTCATCACTGTCATAGTCTCCATGGCTTTTGTCATTTAGGGTCATCTGTTGTAGGGAAGTCAGGTGAGTGTTAGAAAGACCTTTCGACGCATAGTCGCTGGTCTGATTCGAGCGGTATTCAGCCATTGCCACCTTGGCTTCTTCGATCAATCTCGCCAAGGCGCTATACCATTGTTTCAAATTTTCCTCGTTACGACATCGTAGCGTGAAGAACTCTTGGTCTTGGTCGCCCTTCCAATAGACTTGTAATGTGTGGATGCTATTGCGACTGGTGGGAATGATGTCAGTCACATTGTTGATAAATATACGACCCTTCAATTGCAGACTCGATCTTTTCTTTGGCTTTTTCGTAATGGACATGCTCTTACTATTCTTTTTGACGTCCTTGTTTTCCTTGCAGCACAAAAGAATGCGCTCAAACAGATATACACGATATTCACGTTCGACCTCTCCTTTGGTGACTTGAAAAGTGTCCTCGAGTAGGAGTGCACCAAAGCTAGCGATCGAATGGCCCTTCCAATCTTCCACTCTCCGTTCAAGATCAACAACGACGATTGCATTCTCCTGTCTTCTTCTGGTCTCGTTGACTCTATCAGTCACTCTTTTGATGGCAGCTTCGCCAGCCTCCAATTCGGCATAGAACTCATCGTCATCATTCGTAAACTTGAGGAGCTCGCGTAGGAGTAGAGGATATTTACAGATTCGCTGGATCGGCTTGATGAGTAGAGAGGGCAACTCATAGGTTGGCTCCACCAAATGCTCGAGCTTCCTCAATTTCGGGGTTTCCTCGATTGCAAGCTCTGCTGCGTGCGTGTAGTTGGCACAAAATGGCTCATACACACTAAAGGCGTCCTCCAGGTTCGAGAAGATGAGTCCTATACGTTGTGACTCTGCTGGAAGTGCACATGTCGTTTCGACACCAATGAGGAATCGACGCTGAAAGTCTACCAAGGCGTTGAGGTTCGAGAAGAGCATGTGTGAGGTGTCGGCAGAGATGACCTCTCCATTCTGCAGTTCTCGCATATAATTCTAACGACAATCAGCATTTCTGCCAGGAGAAAAAGGGGCAAGTAATTTTGTCGACGTACCTGTAGGATTTCGAGATATTGTACATACTTACGTTCCGTCTCAAGCAATTCCGCAATGACTTTGGCCTTGTTGTCTTTCGGTGCTTCGGATTCAGTCGTCACGACGCCGCTGTCGGTTTTTGAGATGAGTAAATTTCGTTCTTCTAGGATATCAAGGACCAAGGAAACCGTCCTGGTCACCTATTCTAGTCAGCACGCCTTGCCAAAAGGAATTTGCGCTCGTCATGTCTCACCTTGACGAAGCCATTGGTGTTTTCCGAATAGAGCTCAGAGATTGTAAAAAGGTCTTCATCGGCAAAGTGAAGGTGCTTCTTGCATGCCAGAAGGAAATGGTACACCTCTGCTTTGCAGGCATTCATGTTGTGCGTCGATGCGTCTGGCCGGACAGACAGCTCAATGTCGGGCAGGGTAGCGTTGTATAAGTGGCACAGACTTGCGCCGATCCTGAAGCACTTCCAAAGATCGGATACCGGATCTCGCGCATTGTGTAATGGACTTTGGGCGACCACTAGATCTTGTAGATAGAGACGCTCAAAATCCGGTACACGCTGAAGCCTGTCGATGATTATGCGGCAAGTCTGATAGAGGGAGACTGTCGCTGGTTTGTTGAAAATCGAGCCCACCGCGGCGCTGGGCGCGCTGCTGGCGACAGACGTGCTGGAGGAATCGAGCACCGGGGCAGTCATGGTACGCTGCAGTATCGGCGGGTGTGCCTGCGATCCCATTTGTCCGCTTCGCAAAGACTGCAAGTTGCTCAAACCGGTAGAGACTGAAGTCGAAACATTGCGTTGCATTGCCGAAGCCCGCTCGACAGGAGATGTCCAGTGTGGTCGCGTTGAGACGACGAAGAGACTCCCGTGGCAGCGTCAAGCGCCAGTCTGCTCTTTCTCCCCCCTCACAGAGACACACTCTCTCTCCTCTCTATCTCGCTCACTGACCCGAAAAGACGACAGAGCTTGATATGGTGGACGCGGGATGAAACCCAAAGCGTTACACGGTGACGCTGGGAGAGGAACGAAAGCAAAGGGTATCAAAGGGCAGCAGAGAGGACAGGACTAGGTTTGGTCGTGTGTGTGTGTGTGTGTGTGTGTGTGTGTTGAGCGCGTGTGTACGTGTGTATTGATTGTTGTTCCATGGGCCTACAAACGAGAACTGCGTGGAAGTTGTGTGAGTTAGACTTTCATTACCACGGGCATGCACGATGCCTGCAGCCTCCCGAGTGGCAGATTTCCCCCTTAAAGCTTCACCTGCAAATTGGGTGCCCCGTGGATCTTCTTGCGCGCGCGGCTCCCCTTCCCTTGGTCTCGAGCTGCTGCTGGAGCTGCTGCTGCTAGGGAGCTGCTGGCCATGGAGGCATCGTCTCTCACGCTCCTGCCCTTCGATTTCAAACCGTGAGCTGGCTCTTGCTGCTGCAGCATGCTCTCTTCGTACTCTATCGCTCGTCTATAGATCGGACCTGCTGACGTTGGCTGCGACCAGCTACAGCTACTATAGCTAGCTGCTACTATAGCTGCTACTATAGCTACTACTATAGCTACTACTATAGCTACTACTACAGGCACATCTGCTCTCCTCAAGCTTCAACATTGCGAAGTTGTTTCAGAGGGCGACTTTTCCCAGAAGGGAAAGCTGGTCCTTTTGTGAAAACCGTATATCTTGTGCTGGACGACTGCTGGAGAAAGAAAGGGGCCGAGTCTTTTCTTACTTCCTTGACAGGTAGGGGAAGCGAGGAGCCGCGTCTGTCCGCGGTCTCTTAGTTTCACGTTTGATCCCATGAAACCGTCTTCAGCGCTTGAGCTTGTTCAGCACGTATACAGAAGTGCTCGTGCTGCATGAACCAGAGCAGGCGAGTGGCAGTCATGCGAGCCCGCGGGCGAGCTTGTGTGCAGCTGCCGAACTGTCCGTGCTTTACGGTGCGCAGATCTCCCTGCCAAGCAGCTGAACTTGAGCAGCACTTGAGATTGGAAGCCCCAAAGGAGACCCCAGCTCCACGGGGTAAAAGGGGAAAGAGAATCCCACGTTCCTTTTAGCCAAATGTCCAACCAGCGAGCCAAGCCAGATAGCCAATCAACCAAATAAATCGCGACTTTCCAAAGAGCTATCTGATGCGATTACAATAGTCCTTTTCAGCGCATATCGTCCTTTGACATGAGGTATGCATATAGTTAGCTCATCTGATATCACGCCATACCTTGAAATCGACCCAAATGACGCATGACTCAAGTGGTGTGGTAGATCCAGTCAACTTGACAGCACTACCGATTCCCATTGATGCCGCTCCCCAGCGCCGTGCCATGGTATCCTTGCCTCACAATCAGGCAAGAATTTGGGACCCTGTGGAGAAAGGGCAATTGCAACTGCATGCACAGGATCCGGTCAGGGTATCGTCCACCGGGTACCAGTCGGAAGCAACGACTGGGAAGCTGCTGATCAATTCCCCCAACCTTGGAAGCTGCAGTGTCGATCTACAAGATTGATTGCTTTGATTATCGCACCGATGCTCAGGGTCTCCAACAGGCTCCCAGCTGCAGCTGTACACCGTGAACTGATCAGACGGCTGTCAAAGTCATTGTTGTCCAAGCGCAGCGAGTCACGACAACGTGTCGGCCGTGCAGCGCCGCGGGACTGGACGCAAGTGACCAGCCTCAACCATCCATTCATAAGTGAGGACTGGACTCTCGGCCTGTCCATCATGATGACGGAGATTCACAAGTCCTGATGCCTCTCGTCACCGTGCAGCACTTTAGTCGTGCGCGCAAAAGCGGTCCTTTGCATTATTAGCCTCTATAGCTACGGCTAATCAAACCCCGATTTCTTCAAGCACACGAGAAAGTACAATATTTGTATTATGCATTGTATAATGTATACTTACAGCCACCCCTGTCATGTAAATAATCAACCAACACGCCATGCCTCTTGCTTGCTCGCTTCAAATACAGGTCAACCCTTGAGCTCTAGGTAATTCTCAAGTTGCTCAAGCTGAAAATTCTCGAGAATCCACTATCGCAGCCGGTGCGATGCCGCCATTGTTTGATGCCAGTAAACGCTCCAGTCTCTTGATCTCGGCGTAATCCGACCTCGTCTTCTTTGCGTGCTGCGTCCTCATCTCCTGGATTAGTCGTCGAAACTCTTTCCGCAGATGCGCCGTCGTGGCATTCTCGTTGCTGCCCGTCAAGGGGCTGACGGGGACATCGTCTCCGGAAGATGGAGAGCGACGACCCATATTCTTGACGCGCTCTTCCGCAATGACGGTCTCGAGCTCGAGCACACGCTCCAGAAATTCGTCACTTCTGTCCTCAAGTCGCTTACGCTCAGACTCGAAAGCCACGCTCGATCGCGTCAGTGTCTCAAACTCTACAAGCATTGAATTTAGCTCTGTCTGCAATAGCTCACACCTGGACTGAAGGTTACGGACCGTCGAAGGGTCAGTCGCGCCTTGCTTTGTCTTCTCCAGGTCTGAGAACAATTCTAGATTTCGTTGTTGCAAGGCACCCAGCTCTTGCTTCGAGGAAGTTAATTCGTTCTCGAGCTGACGAACTAATGCTTCCTGCAGAGCTCGCTGCGTCTTTGCTGATTCGAGCTCGAGGGAGAGGGAATTGAGAAGCATAGACATCTGTTCTGATTCCTGCCGTGCCTCCGAGAGCCCCTGATCTAGTGCTTGCTGGCGACCAGAACACACACTCTCATGTTCAGTGGCCTTTGCGTGTGCCTCGTCAAGTTCCTTCTGCAGGGCATTTATCTGATTCTGCAAGTCGTTCTCATGACTTCCCAACTCACTCTTCATCTTATGATTCTCTGTCTGCAACATGTCGATAGTGGTCAGAGCACTCTTTAGTCTGGCGGTCTGACTTGACAGGGTCTCGGCGATGAGCGCCTTTTCACTCGAGTGCACGTCCTTCTCCTCCTGAAGCTCTCGATCTCGGACCTCGTGACGCTCACGATGTGTTGCGATCTCAGCTGACAAGCGCTGCAAGAGGTCTTCCAGAGATCCGATCTTCTGTTGCGCGGTCTCCTGGTCACTTCTCTGAGCTTGGCTTCTTGACACGAGCTCTGCTTCTAACTTTGCAATTTGAAGTTCGAGAGAGCCCTTCAAATCGATCAAAATTGCTTTGTCTTTCACGACAGTATTGTTTTGATTCGTGAGCTCGTGCAAACTCTGTTTCGCACCTTGCAAGTCGTTGGAAAGATCGGTCACGCGACGTTCAAGCTGGGATTTCATCGCAGCCAATTCTTCGTGATGGGTCTTTGTATCGAGGCGCTCTTGTGCCGTAGTAGCATGCGACTCTCTGAGAGCATCCAGCTCTGCGTGGGCGTCATCTAGCTCCCGTTCGTATTCGGCTTGCAACTGCTTCATGGCCAGTGCATGCTGCTCTTCAAGGTCGGAGGATCGTGCTTTGTGCTCGGTCGACTCGTACTCGAGTCTTCGCAGTTTCTTAGCTGTCGTTGACAACTTTTGCAAAAGGGCAGCTTCAGAAGTATCGTCGGGCATCTTCTCATCAAGCAACCCCCAAATTTGCCCTTTAAATGTATTATGCTTAGTGGCGGCATCCGATAAAGCGCTTTGTCCGGCTATTCGGCCGTCATGCACTTGAGCAAGAGTGCTTTTCACATCTGCCACCGTCTCTTGAAGCGTCTCTCCCGATTGGCGAATCTTGATATCTCTAGCGCGAGCTGCAGAGTGTGAGGACGTAGTAAACAGTGCGAGAGCATTGCGCAGTTCTTCATGAGCGGCATCAATCGTCTTCAAAGCTTTCTCAAGGTCCATAGCAGTCTTCTTGTCCGTCGATCGTGTAGTACTGTCAAGTGCGGAGTCTATGGACTCCATTAGTGTGCTGCTGTCCACATAAAGATGTGCATCATCAAAGTCGAGTAAGGGCATAGTCTGTGAAGCACTATTTTCCGAGGTAGCGACACTACGTGCAAGAACTCC
The DNA here is from genome assembly GCA_005281525.1 of Taphrina communis. Taxonomy (NCBI): domain Eukaryota; kingdom Fungi; phylum Ascomycota; class Taphrinomycetes; order Taphrinales; family Taphrinaceae; genus Taphrina; species Taphrina communis. The sequence continues at coordinate 114,210 of RHGI01000022.1, read as the reverse complement.
GGCCATGTGTTCCAATAATTGTTCCTTGATGGCAGATTCGCGGCGTTGTAACCTCCACAAATCAGTTGCCAAGTCCTCAACCTTGCGAGCAGCATTCTGCAGCTGGTCATCTGCTTGTCTCGAGAGCCGCTTGTTCTTTTGTGCATGCAGTTTGACGAGGTTCTCCGAAGCGTCACGGACCTTGCTCTCAAGTGCCAGCTTGCGTATATGAGCATCGATACGGCTTCGAAGTAGCACCCTTTCTCGCTTCAGCCGCTCTACTTCTTCCAAGCTGAGTATCTTGAATTCTTGGGCATCTGTAGCTGCACTAGATAACAAGAGCCGCATGCCCAGCACATCGCGCGTATCGAGGAGTGGAGAATTGAGATTCTCTGAGTGCTTCACTTGATTCGTGTAACTCTCTTGCCGGTAATTTTCGAGCAAGGCTATGCGTCTCGGTGGTGTGGGTGTACCGTATGTCGAAATCAGCTGTCTGTCGTCTATCCGGGGACGTGCATATGATTGCTCGTCCATAGAAGAAGTAGCACCAGTAGAAGTGAATTACACTGAGAAGAGACGAACCAAGGACTACATAGACCGTTGTGGACATGCTCGATAGTTCATATGCTGGTTCTCCATGGCAGCACGAGGTTTGACGAACTACTATGATGCCTTGTGCGAGCTATTGCGCTTTCATCAGCGTGGTCAGGGGATGCTACAAGTCTGTTTTGTTGTTTGTTAATGCTGGTGTCACTTGTGCGCAAGTAACCTCGACTTTCGTCCTCGTGGCTGCCGGCTCAGAAACTTTGTGGCTGATCACACACAACTGCGAAAAGACTTGCACGTGCCCAGCTTCACGAGATCAAATATCATATATCTCTCGAGCTCTACTGTAGGTATGCACTGCACGAACATGTATATATATGTAGACTTGGCAATTGTACCACAGCATGAAGATGATTCAGAGGCAGACAGGCGCAGCAAGACTTGTAAGTAGATCAAGCTCATGGCGAAGCGACAATTCGGCAGATGTGGACATTTAAACCATTCATATGTGCATTCAAAAAGGCCCCTCGCTATGCAATCATATAATCTTGTAAATCTAAGTCTTGAATGGTCTTTCCATGGGCGCGACGACCTTGCCTTGTTTCGTGACGACATGCGGCATGATTTGCTTCTGAAAGTTGGTTCTTGTGGTGAACTCTGGTCCAATTGGCAGATTGAGAGACCTTTCATACTGCTCTTTGTTCTCGAATGGATAAGGTACAGATTGCGACATGTATGGTTTCGCTTGCTTCAGTCTCTTTTCGTTGATAATCACATGCTGCAACTTCAGGTCCTTGCGCTGCTCGTTGCGGATACCTGGTACATGCTTGATGAATTTTCGTTGAGACTTCTTGACGCCATCCCCGGTCCATGAGCCCCAGCCTGGAAGTGTCTCGTCGATGTCCTGCGGAGCGTCTTCTTTGATTGCAGAGTCCTTAGCTGCCTCGAATTCTGCTACCACATTGTCACCAGCAAATGCTCTTCCAACCAAGTCAACTTGCTTGAGAGCTAGTCGCTGGATGTTTGGCGAATTGTTCTCCTCCTCAGAGCCACCGTCCATATCTTGAAGGGAGTCCTTAAGTGGCAACATGTGTCCAACATCGAGTTTCGGATTGCTATTGCTGATTCTGCCTTCGTGTTGTCTCAACTGACGTTCGTCCTTTCGTTTGTTCAACTTCGCTGCAAACTTGAGCGAATCGTTGCTGTCTTTTGACAACAAAGCGCTTTTATCCTTCCGAGCGCTATTTGTCGAAGACAACCACGGATTATCCTCCGAAGCCGGACTATCTCGTACTTCTTTTGCATCGTCCGCAATTGCAGGCGTGATACTGATGGGCTTCTTCACAGACTCTTTACGCGTGACCTTTGTCGGCTGTGGGGCAGTTTGTGGGCGGATTGGCTTGAAGACTCTTCTTCCCGATTCTTCCATCTCGTTGGCTTGCTCTTCATCACCATCCACTTGGCTAGCTTGCAGTGCATCAGCATCCCGCATGAATTTCATGCTAAAGACTCCACGTTGCGGCAGCGGTTCGTCTTCATGGTCGGCATCGAGAGGTTCATCAGAGTCTGAATCACCAGACTCGGCATCTCTTTTGTAGCCTCGAATCTGACGCTCGAGGTCCTCACCTCTCCTCAATTGCTCCGTGATGGCTGCACGGGAGCCTTCGCCGTGATCGGCTCGTTGGAGCATTTTCTGGGCCCATTTGCCGGTATTTTTGTGTCGAAGCTCCATTCGTTCACGAGCACGCACCATTTCAGCGTCCTTGAGTGCTCCTTCGGCATCTGGGTTAGCTGCTTCCATAGCTGCACGCAGTTTTTCCTTTTCCTTCCTATGCACTCTGCGGAAGGCCTTTGACTTGATCTTGCTTTGACGTTTGGCTTTCTGCTCTTGACGGAAAAGTAGATCGCGCATGATGGCGAGATCAGCTCGACGCTTTTGTACTTCTTCTACGCTCAACTTTGCCATCTCTAAATCTTCGAATCTTGATATACTGGCTTCTGACTGCATGCCACTCTCTTTGAGAATACTGCTAATATTATTTTCTAAGTCAGTCGTTGGTTTGAAGGTCGACGCAAGAGAATTGTTATTTGCTTGCACCTTATTCTGCTCCGCCAGGGGAAATTTGAGGACCGCTGCTTCCCGAAGCTGTCTAACGGCAGGTTGCCACTTTGTGATCTGCTCCTTGACTGTATCATATGCTGCCGCCCTATCAATCCGGTCCTGTATAGGTCTGGCAAGCGGGGCTTGTAGTGCTCGAGTTTTTCTCAAAATTTTGCTGTTCTGACCTCCAAGTGAGCCCATCATGCTCTCTAAGTCGAGCTTGCTGCCCTGGCTTGGCAATGCCAAGTTGTACTCTGACTCTTTGGCGCGTTCATTGCTTTCAGGGATTCGAGGGCCTTGTAATTTCTTCCTTGGGGAATGTACAGCGTCTTCATGAACCTCAGACTTGCGCTTCTTCTCAAGTTGCGAAACAAAATCTTCGAGTGCATCTGCAGGAGCAGTCTCGCCTTCTGACGATGACTCGTCGGATGAAACATCTCCTTCTGGAACGTCCGACGTAGAACCGTCTACTGAGCTCGACCAAGACTGGAGCGACTCGTCGTCGACGTCTTCGTCCTGGTCCTCGTCCTTCTCCTGTTCGACATCATTGTTGTCATCATCGTCTTGCTCTTCCTCCACTTCTTCTTGTTCTTCGTCTTCACTATAGTCCAATTTCTTGTGCCTCTGTCGAGATCTGTCTGACGCATCGCGGTCGTGTTCAGCGATCTTAACAGAACTTAGAGAAGTCGTGGAGGCACGGGGACCTAGCATTTCACTGAGATCCATAAGATCATTCCCCATATCATTTTCAAAATCCGAGGCTGATTCTTCATCGGAACTTGTGAGCGCTCGTTCGTGCTGTCGTAAGCGTGGCTCCGGCACGTCGATCTTAGGTTTGCGTCTTGTTGACTGTGGCAGCTCAGAGTCCTCAGCTAAGTCAACCTCAAGTGCACTACTCGAAGTCCTCTTAGAAGTTCGCACAGAATCGGCCTTTCTAGTCTTTCCTGAAGCATTCGTTGAGCCAGAGAACTTGTACGACTCAAACTTGTCTTCATCACCAGACTCGAACGCCTCATCAGAATCAATTTCTTCATCATCCTCGGGCTTGACTACGCCCTTCTCATCATTCTCCGACCCTTCACTCTCATCCCCTATCCTGAAGGCATTGAGCGACCTCTGTGAAGCTCTTTTCTTCGACTGTCCTTTTTTGCCTGTCTTGGTTTTCCGTCCGGACTCGAGGCTCAAAGTGCCAGACGATCTCTTATTCGCAGGACGCCTGGAGCCTGACATCAAGTCGGCCTAACAGACAAAGAATCGCTCAATGATGTCTGAAATATATGAGACTCCCAGCAGTGGAATAAAATCATCTCTGAGCCAAATTTTAAGGAGGAGCTTACGGAGCGGCGGCCCAGAGACGCGCGCGCAGAGGCGGGCATCTTCAAGCGACAGGCGTCATTGCGCTACTCTTAGCTTGTCCCTATATAGTCCTACGATAACGTCTCGTGAAGATTCCTAAGCAGTGTTCAGAGCTAGCGGGCTTCTCTGGGAGTTACATATTTGAGCACTCCATCCTTCTTTTAGCTCCCTCTTGTCGTGACCTCCATCGGAGTGCCATAACTGGCCGGTCCTCATCATAAAGTGCCCACATGGGAGATCCATTGGAAAGGAGAGAAAAGGAACGGCTCAAAAGACTCAATAGATTGGCAGCAAGTTCTCCTGTGCCGAGTCCAGTCGAGAACACTCCAAAATCACGACCGGCGGATCGAGCTGCGGCTACAAAAGTCAATGTCAGGGAAAATGACAACGAGACATCTAAGGCCCTGGAGTCCCAACCGGCATCAAAGATCAATGAAGTCGTCACAGTACCACCGGCGGCAGCACCGGTCAAGACAGAAGAGAGCCTCGATGTCTGGACATCCAGAACCATCAGCTCGATTCTGCAAGTGACATTGGACCCAACCTATGAACGATTATACTATCTCTCCCAATTGCACGAAGAACTGAGCACAGAGGCGGACTCGGAAGATACACCTGCTCTTACACTCGATAATCTGGACAGGACCATACTGGCTCGATTGTCAGACGATATGAATTCCCCACCCTTCGATTTCCTGTACGATTGCTACAACCGTGCTGAAGTCATCGCACGTACCACTAGGAGAGAAGTGTCGAGCACGCCCGAGAAGCAGCACTTGCTCAGCGAAATCAAACGGCTATGTGTCAACTATGCTGGCCTGAGTGTTACAATGCCTGAATTGCTCGAAACAATGCACACCCCACCGGATCTTATCACACGCCTACTGCGACAAGATCAAGACGCTCATGGCTTGTCTGATTCGTTCCTTCGCGATTTAGTAACTAAGTTTACTGATGAAGATACTTTGGACGACTTCTTCGAACCAATCTTGATAGATCTTTCTCGCAGTCTTCAGAAATTCTCGCTCATCGATGACTTTTATCGCCACTTTGCCGCTCTTCGTTCGCTTTTACAGTATTCAGGAGTCGTTGGGGTGTTATGCAAGTCGCCGCATTTCATACCAGATTGCAGTGCCGCAGAGATAGAGGTAAAGTCACTACTGGGACCATTTTTCAAGATTTCTCCCATTTCTGCGAAAGTTGCTGATTTGACTTTCGGTGCTATCGCAGATGGCAACCAGAGTCAAGTTGCCACTGGCATATCGTCTCTGCGCACCTCTATTCCAGTTCTGCAAAATCAATTGTTTGATATTTGTAACGTGTTAGTGCGACAGTCGTCAGAAAGTAGACAAGCTGTGCTCAATTACTTTGCACAAGTGCTGAAGCTGAACAAGAAGAGACACGCGATACAAGTAGACGCCGCGACGGTCTCTTCGGATGGGTTCATGGTCAACATCACTGCTGTCCTGAACAGATTTGCAGAGCCATTTGTGTCTGATATGTCCAAAATCTCAAAAGTGGATGTAAATTATCTGAGGCGTGAACCCCTTGTCGATCTTGAAGGAGAGACACGATTGATGGCAGATGAAAACACTACCCAAGAATATTATTCTCACCGCGCCGAGGGAGACAACAATTTCATTTCTCACATTTTCTTCCTCAATGTCGCCTATCACCATTATGGTCTCGGAGCTACAATGTCGGCACATCAGAAAGTACTGGAAAAGATCGGAGACATGCAGAAATACAAAGATCGTATGCAAGCTGAGCAACCATTCACAGGACCGCAAGCTATGATGATGACGATGCAGTATCAACGAATCGAGAAAGCTGTAGCACAGGCAAAAGCTATATCCTACTGCTTCGAAGCCGTTCTCTGTGATGAAACAAGTCAGACTCGATCCTTCGCGTTTCTCAGTTTTGTTGCCAGTTGGATGATTCGTCTAGTGGACTCTCGGCACGAATATCCTTCTTCAATGATCAGCCTCCCTCTTGGACCGCTAGAAAATGCTGAAGCTTTTAAAAATCTACCAGAGTATTTTGTGGAGGACATTGCCGAGTATTTCCTATATGTCTCCCGAATGATGCCAGGCCTTCTCTCGAGATCTCCTGTGACGGATTTGGTTGTGTTCAGTCTGGTCTTTCTACGAAGCTCCGAGTACATCAAGAATCCCTACCTTAAGGCAAAACTTGTTGAGATCCTGTTCAATGGTGTCCGTCCCTTGAGGAGAGGGGAAACGCAGGGTGCTCTTAGTCCCGTACTCAATTCACATTCCCTTGCGCTACAGCATCTATTCCCGGCACTGATGGGATTCTATATCGAGGTCGAGAGTACTGGCCTTTCTTCACAGTTTTACGATAAATTCAACATTCGTTATCATATCTCACAAATTTTCAAGTCGATTTGGGAGAATCCAGCTCACAGAGACAAATTGTCTCTGGAAGCAAAGGACGACATTGAATTCTTCGTAAGATTCGTGGCTCTATTGCTCAACGACCAAACCTATCTCTTGGATGAAGCACTCGCGAAACTTTCCGAGATTCACGGTCTGCAGATTGAGTTGGGCGAGTTTGAGGACAAGACCACAGAACAATATCAAGAGAAGTCTGGTCATTTACAGCAAGCCGAGAGACAGGCGACTTCTTATCTACAGCTCGGTACCGAAACACTCTCAATGCTGAACCTCTTCACTGCCTCCATTCCCGCGGCTTTTTGTACTGCAGAGATTGCAGATAGACTAGCAGCCATGTTGGACTACAACATTGACGCTCTCGTCGGTCCGAAATGCACCGGACTGAAGGTACATAACCCGGAGAATTATCATTTTGACCCAAAGGCGCTGTTGAGTGGAATAGTGGGCATATTCCTAAACATGTACAAACACGACGATTTCATCACGGCAGTCGTCCGAGATGGTCGATCGTACAAGAAGGAAAACTTTGACCGGACGGCCGCCATCTTGCGCAAATTCTCACTCCGCAGCTCCGAGGACATTGATCAGTTGGGCGATTTCGTGCTGAGCGTGGAGAAGAAGAAGGTCGAGTATCAGCAGGACGAGGATGACTTGGGCGACATTCCCGATGAGTTTTTGGACCCCTTGATTGGTGAATTGATGAAGGACCCCGTCATGCTGCCCACGAGCAAGACCATCATTGATCGCGGCACAATCAAGCGACATTTGCTCAACGATGCCACGGACCCGTTCAATCGGTCGCCATTAGATCTCAAGGACGTCATTCCTGCGACGGAGTTGAAGCAGCAGATTGATGAATTTATACAGAGCAAGAAGAGAGTAAAGGTGTAGCATTTAGCTTTTTGATCATTGTAGCTATTCATCATGAGCAACGTCATCATCATCATTATCATTGTAAACATATATTAGTGGTCAAGTATACACAAGATGACAGTCTCCTGACTTTTTTTCCTTTGGTCTTCAGGTTGCTTCGTGTACAGGAAAGTCCTGCATGTCCAGGTGATCACCAAAAGGGTCACTGTAGTCCGTGCCAAGGGTGACTTGTGTACCGGCGTCGACAGGTTGCGCCTCGCTCTCGTACATTTGTCGCAACTCTGCATCTTTGGCCCAACCTTGACGCAGGGCAACAATGTCCACGACTCGATATTGGCTGATGACGAGTACTGATCGCCTCTGACGCTGAGACGTGGATGGCGGCGCGGCCTGGGGTGGTGGTGGATTGCGTGCGGGTTCGTGCTTTACTGGTGACGGTTTCAGCGATCGTGAAGCGGCACCTTGAGCTGCTGGAAACGGATTCGTCTCGTCCTCAATCAAGTCGTGCACACTGGACTGTGTCGAGAGAAGAAAGGATTCATCAGTCTCGTCGGCGATAGTGACTGTCTTTTTCTTACGTGCAGAATTGATCGACGGTACATGATCAAAGTGAAAACTGATCAACTGGATGTGCATCGTATCTTGTAGCTTGACATCCATTGTCGGCAGCAGTGCCATCACCCTGCAGGCGGGCTCACCATCATCATGATTGTCCTCGAGCAGAACCTTGGAATCTTGATGCCCGACGATCTTCAGGACTGGACAGTTGATGATGTTCTCAGCATTGTAGATGGTCTCGACACAGACTCGATCACTGCTGAGGCTGGCATTGAGGGAGTACATCTTGGTTTGATTCAAAATCAACGAGCAAGTGTCAAAGTCATACGATTTGAGCAACCTAGAAGGGAATGAATGATACTTTCCATGCACGAGGTCGTCGTCCTCGAGTCCACGTAGAGCACTGTGTTTGCGCTGTGTGTATGGTCTGTAAGTGAAATCCTTTTGCGTCGCTTGTGAAGATTGCACTGTGCGATCAGTCTTCTCTCGCCGGATCGAATAGTCTGTTGAGATTGATGCCTGTGAAGCGACACGGCTCTTGTCTGGTGAGATGAGAAATGTCTTTGCAGAACTCGCTTGAGACAATTTGCTCGGTGACGCTTTGCTTGGCGGGTCTGCCTCATACTCAATCTCGATTGTCGGATTGCCGGATTCCTGAAGCTGTTTCAATGTCTTTGCATTAGATATGAGCTTTTGTGTGAAGGCCTCCTTGTCGTCCCCGACTGGATGAGCACTCCAATCAGCCTCGTCAGCATCCGGGTCTAGTTCTAAGGCTTCCGCACGTTGAGCTGCTGTGAAAGGATCCAGTACCTCATCCTCAACTTCTGGCTCATCCAGGTCCGAGTCCAGCTCGTGAAAGTGGCCAAAATCAAATGATTCTTCTGACAATTCATCAAAATCCTGCTCTGCATTCGACTTGTCCATAGGCCTGTGTATGTCAAGATTCAAGACGCTCTGATGCCAATCATATGGAGGATGAACACGACCAGAGATGCTGACTATATGTTTCCATTGTGCTGTCACGAGGCCAATGATGAATTCCAGACCATTGCTGCATCACAAGCGGTAGTATATCGACTACATATATGGCATAGATTCGTCTGAGTACGTTATTGCAGATCGGATGTACACAGCTATCCTTTAAGATAATAAAGCAAAGGCTCTGGTACTGCGAATCGCAATTGTACATGCATATGTAGTCATCTCATGAGGGTCACTGATGGGGACGTGACTGATCAGGCCTCATCTGGTCGGCCACAATATCTTGAACGGCACGTGGGGAATCGGAGCCGAGATTAATCCGTTTTACTGGTTTTTCAACTCCAGAAGTTGCGCAGGACAAACTCAGTGATGGGAGGAGCCCTGGCTTTGCGAGACTGCTGCCAATTTTTACTGTTACGATACAAGAGCTATTGAAGTTCGCCCCTGTCGAAATCAAGCACTCAGCCCAGCATGTCGTCGTCCTTGGTTGTTCCAGAGAAGAACACATGTATGTCATCCATTTGCGAAGTATCATCGATCGATATGCGACGCGAACACATCTCGAAATGTAAATAGTCTGACATACGTAGTCCAACACATTCTCCGTCTGCTCAACACCAATGTTGACGGAAAGAACAAAATCATGTTCGCCCTCACACAGATCAAGGGAGTCGGTCGTCGATACTCAAACTTGGTCTGCAAAAAGGCTGATGTCGATTTGAACAAGCGAGCCGGTGAACTCACCGTTGAGGAGTTGGAGCGAATCGTCACAATCATGCAAAACCCACAACAATACAAGATCCCAGATTGGTTCCTCAACAGACAGAGAGATATCGTCGATGGAAAGACCTACCAGGTTCTTGCCAACTCTACCGACACCAAGATGCGTGACGATTTGGAGCGACTCAAGAAGATTCGTGCCCACCGTGGTCTGCGACACTACTGGGGACTCCGAGTACGAGGACAGCACACGAAGACCACTGGTCGTCGTGGGAAGACTGTCGGAGTGTCCAAGAAGAAGTAAATTTAGTGTATTCTATTGGTCTGCACAAGGTTACACCTGGATTGGTCATAATCTAGGAGTGCATTTTCACGAAGCTAGCGATATGCATTATTTTCAGACACTTTCTGTCCATTTCGTCCTCGTGTGGAAGTGTTGCCTTGCCGTCGAAGTTGCGTCAGACGAAGTAAAGCTGGAGCTCGAGCTTCTAAGTGTTTATTGCGTTTTGTCGTGTAAGAATCTGGGCCCGGGTCGTAGTACAAAGCGACACGGTCAAGATTTGGACATGATCTCAAATGGGTATGATTTGTGTGCTTGCAGCTGACATGCTCTGTAGCATGGATGATCAGCAGGCAGATTGTGTTCTAGCCAGATAGGATCTGTCCGCCTAGCTACTGTATAATCTCAAGGACTTTCGCCTGACAAACAAAGTGGCCATGGGTCCGACATGACCTAAGCACAAACGCAGGGAGGTGGGATCCTGCTAAGCTTGATTATGTAGCGCGTTACAATATACATGTCTGCAGCTGCAAGCCGTTTAGTAAATATCACGCGCGATGACCATATATGCCAGATGAAATGAACACGATAGAACGTGTAACGACGAAACATTGCGAAGGAAGCACGATATATATGATACAAATGCTTGAGCAGTCCGGATCTAAGCTGTATCGTGGATCTGAATCAGTGGATATGATGCAGATGAGCTCAAGTGCAACCGACAAGCATGACGACAATTGCAAGAAAGAGCAATCACGACCACAAGCTATGGCTATGACCTAACGACCAGGAAAGCTGGTGTTCGGTAAGTGATTGGAGCAGAACAAATGCGCGTCTTGGCACTCGGTCTGATGGACAACTCTATACAGGCAGCTGGCCACGATGTGGGTCAACCGAGAAGCAAGGCGTTCCATGCTGCTGCCCAATATCGAGAGGGCATCGAGGGCATGTGCTGCAAGCACAAGCTCTGAGTCGACCTCTCCCCCAATATGCATATTGCATCCGCGTGATCCGAGGGGGAAAATCCTTCGAATTCACCAATTGCAATGCACCTAAGCAAGAGTACCAGTACTCAAGACCTTCGACAGGCACAACGACCCGTGGACGCTATCGGCAAGGCATCTGCCGAACAAAGTGGAACCATTCGGGGTTTAACAAGGCCCTACCGGTGCAAGTAGAGCAAACCTGAATAGGTACCAGAGTGTGGGAAGGGCTGGAACGGGAGACGAGCTCGTCACTTCTTGCCCTCTGAGCTGCTTCTTGCCTCCGAGCTGCTATCCAACCTTGAGACGCCCAAGGTGCGAGCTGCTCCGGAAACGCGACCCGATTCGTTGAATGGATACAGCCCCCAGACCAGCCCAAGACCAGCCCAAGAGAGGAAGAGCGCTGTCTGCCTGCTGCAGAGAGATCTGGTGCGAATTATAATGGGAGGAAGAAGCGGCCGCACGTGAAGCAGAGACCTCGAAACGAAGTCGTTACGTAGCGCGTGTCAATCTTGGCAAGTGGCACAAACGGCGGGCGGCAATCAGACAGCTTCACTTCGGGTCTCTCTCTCTCCTCATTCCTGGTTCTTGTCTCTCCCACCTCCAGCCCATTCCCACACCTCTTGCGCTTCGAGATACTTAGGACACGCTCCGTCCACTTATCTAGACTGTCCATACACTACTGAGATTCACGCAGCTCGCTCGTCCCAGCACCATGTTGGACTCTCTCAGGCGTGGACGCAAGGTTGACCCAGCCATCAAGGCAGTGGAGGAACCTGCCTATGGAGCCGATATCGCACTGGACACTGGCTACGGAGTCGACACCAGGTCAAACGTCGCAAAGTACTGGACCGTCGCAGTCTGTGGTATTGCGCTCCTCTCGGATGGATACTGCGCGTCTTCCATCGGTACCGTCATCTCTATCATCGAAACCCTTTACCCGACCCAGACAGCCGACTCGACAGCCTTCTCTATCCTCTCCTCCATCTCTTTCGTTGGTACTGTCGTGGGTCAGCTGACGTTCGGCTATATTTGCGATCGAATTGGAAGGAAGTATGGCATGATCATTGCTACCACTCTGCTGATCATCTGGACTGGTAAGCTTCACACACTTTGGCAGAATATGATTTAGGATACTAACGACTCTTAAGCAATGTGCGCTGGTGCTTATGGTCTGCATGGTAGCATCGGTGGTATGCTGGCTGCTCTGGCATGCTACCGGTGCTTCCTGGGTTTCGCCATTGGTGCCGAGTATCCAGTCTCATCGGCGGCCGCTTCCGAGACTTCTGCAGAAACCAAGAGTGGACATCGTCATGCAATCTTTGTCGGTATGTCGTCTCCATTGCATAGCTGGTGGCTGGGCAGATCTGATTCCGCTATAGGTGTCACTAATTTGATGATCGATCTCGGCTTCGTCCTTGGCGCTTTCGTGCCTTATATCCTGGTGCTCATCTTCTCCGAGAATCACCTGCGAGCCGTGTGGCGATTGACTATTGGTCTCGGGGTCGTGATCCCGTCCAGTCTCTTCTACTTCCGAGTCAAGCTGACCGAGCCAAAGGCCTTCCAGAAGGCTGGAGGTCGTCGTGCAAAGATTCCCTACTGGCTCGTGATTAAGCGATATTGGGTCAAACTCGCTGCCATCTCCATCATTTGGTTCATCTATGACTTTTCGTCTTATGCATTCGGCATCTACGGATCCACCGTCACGAAATCAGTTCTGCCTGCTGATGCATCTCTCGCCAGAGTCTATGGCTGGAACACATTGCTAAATGTCTTCTATTTGCCCGGCGCATTCCTCGGAGCGTTTGGCTCAGATTTGCTTGGACCAAAGTACTGTCTCATGGTTGGCATCTTCCTGCAAGCGACCATTGGCTTCTTCATGGCTGGGTTCTACAACCGCATCTTGGACAGTGGTATTGGAGGGTAAGCAAGACCGGAATTCATCAAAGTGAATGAGCCTGACATTTGCAGGTTCACCGTCATGTACGGAGTCTTTTTGAGTCTCGGGGAGTTCGGTCCTGGGGACAACATCGGTCTGTGTACAAGGTGTTCTCTGCGACTCCCAGCTAATGCTCCACAGGTCTGATTGCCGCCAAGTCTTCAAGCTCGATGGTTCGTGGTCAATTCTACGGTATTGCAGCAGCAATTGGCAAAGTCGGCGCATTTGCCGGTAAGCATTTCTTCTGTGCTCAACACTCTTCAACAACATCGCTAACGCACGCAGGCTCCTATGCATTCACAAAGATTGCCGCTCGATTCGATCCGGCCGATCCAACCTCTGCGTCGGCCTATGCAGGTGATTTTTACGTCGCTTCGGCCCTGGCCATCGTGGCTGGCATCATTGCCTTCTTCTTTGTGGGCGACCTCGACCAAGAATGTATTCAGAAGGAGGATGTGGCATTCATGGAGTATCTCGAGCGCAGTGGCTATGACATGAGCCAGGTCGGCGAACATCCCGCCGTCGCGACCGAGTGGGAAAAGGCCGAACACAGTACCTCGTGGACAAAGGACACGCCCGGTCCAGGCGAGCGAAAGGGAGAGACCAATTTCTCCGGATGAGCGCGGTGTTACTCGAACAAATGTATGTGACAAACCACTGACAGTCTTTCCCTGTTGTTCATCTGCGCATAGAAAAAAAATGAAGTACATTTGTCCATCGTCCTCGTTCTTTCGCTATTGATATGCACCTTCCTTGCTGATTCGTGTCGTAGCAAATGCTGATCAAGTCACTAGCAATGATCATGGTTATGCACATGGTAGTGAATGTGGCAAGGAAAGTGGACGCGCAACATTACATCTGGTTAAGGACAAAATACAACACTGCAGGGAATAGTCACATGCTTCGGATCACGTCATGTTACAATCTACATTGGGTCTAAGTCTTGTATATCGCTAGTATGCTGTAAAGGACTACTTTTAGGTTAGATGCTTTTCAGGAATGCGGTACTTTTCTAGAGAGTCTTCTTCTTATTCTCTTGCACCTCCGACAATCGTTTGGGCGAGTCCATCAGGAACGTTCGCTCATACAACTTGAGCAACTCATCAATGACGATGATGGGCGCACTGATGTACAGGACGGCCTTCCATTCCTCCCAGTTGAGGGGAACGATGGCGAATAGACTCTGCAGTGCTGGAATGTATAGGATCGCAAAGTGCAGTGCCATGCTCAAGGTGATGGCGTAGACCAGCTTCATGTTGACCCAGAGTGGCAGAGTGAGCAGAGACTCGCTCTGTGACAGGGCGTTGATGGCATTCATCATCTCAATGACAACGAGGATACTCAAGGAGACCGTTGACGCTTTTTTCGATAATTGATTGGTGAACATGTCACAACCGATGGAAGGGAATTGAGATGAACACTCGTGGAAATGAGTCAGCTGGTAGAAAGAAATGTTGGGTCCCTTGGCGTAGTACATGAACCACCAAGCATAACCACCAACAGTGGCCACTCCAACATAGGTACCGATGATCATGTAACGCAGGAATAGCCAACCAGTAACCAGAGGCTCGTCGCGTCTTCGTGGAGGTCGCTGCATGATTGCGTGGTCCGGTGGATTGAAGCCCAGTGCCGTGGCCGGTAGCCCGTCCGTTACGAGGTTGACCCAGAGGAGCTGGACCGGGATAAGAGCTTCAGGCATGCCGAGGAGGACCGTGAGGAAAATGGAAACGACCTCGCCGATATTGGAGGATATGAGATAACGAATGAATTGCTGGGTATTGTTGTAAATAGATCGGCCCTCTTCCACGGCTGTCTCGATGGTCGCGAAATTGTCATCAGCCAGGACCATATCACTTGCCAACTTGGCGACATCAGTGCCAGACCCCATGGCGATTCCGATGTCAGCTTTCTTTAAAGCTGGGGCGTCGTTCACACCATCACCAGTCATTGCTACGACTTCGCCTTGTGACTGGAGAAGATCGACAAGGGTAGATTTGTGCGATGGTTCTGTTCGACTGAAGAGAGACGCTCTTTTGACTGCCTCCATTTGTTGTGAATGGGTCAGATTGTCAAATTCACGACCAGTGAAAGACTTCCCAGCAAGATCTTCAGTCTCACCAAAGACACCAATGCGACGACAAATAGTCTCAGCAGTCTGCTTGTTGTCGCCGGTAATGACGACCACACGGATACCAGCGGAGCGACATTTCTGAATGGCTTCGAGAACTTCGGGACGAGGTGGATCAAGCATAGCGACAAGCCCCACGAAAGTCATATCAATTTCCAGCTTGGCATAGTCAGACGATTGTGCCAATTTGGTCGGATTTCCCTGACTGGGTATATCGTTTTTGATGGCGAAAGCGATGATTCTCAATCCTTGGGAAGCATAGTCCGCTAGCTTGGACTCGATCGACGACCGGTGCGACTGTGTTAAAGACATCGACTTTCCATCGACCAGAACAGTTGAGCAATTTGCCAAAACAGCTTCAGGAGCGCCTTTGGTCAGCAATTTGAATTGAGCACCAGTCGCCACCAGTACCGACATCATCTTTCTGTCTCGACTGAACTCGAACGTTGCTGCGCGAGCGTTCTCTTTGATGTAGGTCTCTGCTGAAGTGCCGAGTTTTCCGACAAGAGTCTTCAAGGCTGCCTCAGTGGGCTCTCCAATGTTCGAATATGCTCCAGTCTTCTCGTCAACTGCAATCTCTGCATCATTGCACACTGCACAAATAGTCGAGAGGGCATTGACAGTAGGATCTGAGGACGCATTGGCTAGGACATGACCGTGCTCAGTAACGGCACCTTCGGGAGCATATGTTGTACCGGCTACCTCTAGCTCGCACAGATGAGAGGACGAGACAGTAACGACTCGACACACAGACATCTGATTGGTAGTGAGCGTACCTGTCTTGTCACTGCAAATGACGCTCGTACTGCCCAAAGTCTCGACGGACGGTAGTGAGCGGACAATTGCATTCTTTGCAGCCATTTTTCGAGTGCCAAGGGCGAGACACGTGGTGATCACAACTGCAAGTCCTTCTGGTATAGCAGCAACGGCAAGGGCCACAGCGATCTTGAAGTAGTATATTGCACCGGCAAGAACACCACCATGAGCAGGATCCCAGAAGTTTTTGAAGTTGACAACCCAGACCAGGACACAGATCACAGTGATTACTTTGGCCAAAAGATCTCCGAAATCATTGAGTTTCTCCTTAAGTGGGGTCGGTTCGCTGATCTGGGATGAGATTGAGGTATGAATATCCCCAATAGCTGTTGAGCCCCCAGTTAGTGCAACAATTGCTCTGGCACGTCCTATGGTAACTGTCGTTCCAGAGAAGAGCATATTAATCTGATCCTGTTTCACAGCTCTTTCGTCTTTGATTGCCTCTGTTGACTTGTTCACTGACTCTGATTCTCCCGTGAGTATTGCCTGATCCATTCTGAAGGAATTGGTTTCTATTTCCAATAGTCGACAATCAGCAGGGACCTTGTCACCAACACTGACCTCAACTATGTCACCCGGCACTAGCTCTTCTGCTCTGATCTTGGCCAGATGACCATTTCGAATGACCTTGGCCTCATCAGGACTGTACTCTGACAAGGCAGCGATAGCTTTCTCTGCAGAAGCCTCCTGGCTCACTCCCACGACTGCATTGAGGATCAGGATGGTCAAAATGACGATTGGATCGACATAAGGCTCGAATCCCTGTCCTTCTTCAAGAATAGCAAGGACGAGTGAGATTCCAGCAGCGGCAAGAAGGATGATGACCAGCTTGTCTTTGAACTGTTCGAGTATAAGCTCCCATAATGGCGTGGGAGGATCTTCTGGCATAACATTTCGACCATATTTTTCGCGATGCTCAGCAGCCTGTGCAGCGGTGAGACCTTGGTTCTGATCGACTGAGAAAGTCTTCAGAACCGCCTCTGTGCTCTTCGTATAGGCAGCCTCCATCTTGCGAGCGTGAGAGACGACAGAGTGCAGAAAGACACGTCAAATAAAATTGTCAAGTATTCAAACGGTAGTTGGCCAGGAGAACAAAGCTAAATGGCGCGGGCCCGCACTCTGCTACAGTACCTGTACGCACCAGCAGCAGCAACGTCTCAGACGCTTCCTTCTTCAATCAGCCAACCAGACGCGCGCAAACAGAAACTCGACAGCAGATCAACTTTGAACGTGAGAGGAGCCCCGTCACCTTGGATCTCCACTTGCTGGAAAGCTTGTTGAGCTTGAAGTGCAACTGTTTCCACAAGCCACAGCAGCCTTGGAGTCCATCATGTCTCATCATGCCTCTCCTTCTTGGTGTCTTCAGACCATGCAAACTGGCATGACCCAGTCAGGGACTTTGCAGCAGTCAAGGGATATGCCGAAGGGAGGGACATGCATCTTTTCTAGTCTATAGTCGAAAGATCAGCTTGGCAGAACGTTATTGCAACCAAGCAACTACCAAGAATCATGGCCGATGCAATAACTCCTGGTCTGAATATATCTGAGTTACACTCTGCTTCGCTAGATGTACTTGAGGGACTTTTGTCCTCGAGCAAACAACAACAAGAACAATTGGCTCAGGAGCTCGAGGTTTTCGTATTGTCTCATCTCGATGAATTGGAAATGCTCTTCCTTGCCGAAGATGATGAGTCCAAGGACATTTGTGCTTCTTTGACGCCCCTCACTTCACGGTATGGTATCCTCAATACCTTTGCAGACACTGCGTTGCAAGTCGCCAATCTCAGGGAAGAAACAAAAGTCACTTTCAGTAGAGACGAAGTTCAGAAGCAAGTGACATACCTTGAGCAACAGCTCCTGAATTGCACAAAAACAGAAAACGACGGAAAGTATCAAGAGGCGTTGCAAATCGCCGACGATCTTTCGAAACAACTCGAGGCGAGCGAAAGCAGAACTGTGCGACCCGAGATACTCAACAGGTTGTACGAAGATGTCACCACTCGAAGAAGTTCCATTATTTCAAAAGCCCAAGATATCTGGTCTTCATGCATAGTCCTTTCCGAGCAAAGAAGCCTGAGTATCAAATCAGAGCCGTCAATGCAAGAAGCTATAGCCGTGTTACGGAAGGCCGATTTGTTGCAAGAGAAAGTCAAAACCATGGTTCAACGACTTCATGAAGAGCTCATTCGACCGCTCTTGTTAACGGATCTGCATCTGGCACAAGTCGATGATGACCTAGTAATGAGTATACACGGACAGAATGGTACACCTGCTATAGAAATGCTGCTTAGATATGTCCTTGGCCGCCTCGGTTCGCAGGTCTCCATTTTGCGAAATTATCTCTCGCCACTAATAGTGGACACCATCCGACAAGAATACCTGCACAAACATCTACCAACACAGATTCAAGCCACAGCCAGGATCAAGGCCCTTTCCACATCGCTTAGCACATTAGGCACGACCATGAATGAACTTGGACTTCTTTCGAGCTCTGCCTTCACAGAAATAATTGGCAACATCCCATCTGTGTGGTTCGACAAACGGCGCAACATAGTGCTCGATAGTTGTCGGCATCTAGTCCTCTCCTGGAACGGATCAACAGAAGTCATTGAGCAGAACGAGAATGTAACGCATGAGTCTCTAATGGCTCCAGAGAAAGAATCAGAGACTACCGACGTTGAGAAAATTGATGCAGTGTATCAAGTAGAGCAAGAAGCTGACGATTGGGGAGTTGATGATTGGGATGTTGACGATCAAACCAATGAGTCTGACGAGTCTCAGACAAAAAAAGACGATCCTGTCAACGACGACGCCGAAGATGCGTGGGGTTTAGATACTGATATGCCAGAAACTCCTGTCACAAAGAAGCACCATACATCAAGTGTATCGCCCGGAAGCAAGACTGTTCTTCTGACTACTAGATATGCAATATCGACTATACCGAAAGCACTCTTAGAATTGATCAATCAGTGCAAGGCAGATGCCGATCTCCTGAAAACCTCTCAGAAGGACTCCTTAATCTCCTCGCAAGGCCCGAATCTCCTCAAGATACCATCGGAAGTCTTGGACCTCTTTCAGGCATTAGTGCCGCTGCTCACTACGCGTACGGGCTACCCTAGAATGACGATCTATAATGACTGTATATATCTTGCTTCTCAACTAGGAGATGAGGAAGCATCGAAAGGTATTCAAGCTTTTGGCGAGCGTTTCTATACCCTCGAAATATCCGAAAAACGCAACCAGGTACAAAGTATCCTCGCAAAGTCCGATGGATTTATCAGCATGACGATTCCAGAACAAGGGGAACTCTGTCGTTCCCTGATTCAACAAGTTCTCGACCTCTTGCAACGAACACAGGAACGCTACGAGCCGCAATTGGGCCGGACGACCATGTTTACGGCCCTCGGCACCCTCGTCGAATGCGCACTCCAGTACTTTGTGACATCCTGCACCGCCATGACGGACATCTCCGAGGCCGAGTCCATTGCGCTCGCCAGTCTCGGGGACCAATTGAGTTCCGTGGAGACGCTCTTCAAGAGCGACGAGGAAGGCAACGTGTTGGCAGCCATGTGGTGCCCGACCTGGTTCAAGTTTAGGTTGCTGCTGGATATCCTGGAGGCGAAACTGGACTACATCCTGCAATTGTGGCGGGACGGGGATTTGGTTGACTTTGAAGCCGGCGAAGTGGTGGAACTCATTCGTGCTCTGTTTTCAGACTCGCCCAAGCGAAGGCGCGCGATCGATGAAATTCTGGAGAGTGTAGCTTGATCACACTACACCACGCAAGGCAGAGTCATTGTGAACTTGATTAGGTCAATAAGGCGCGACAATAGGCATGGCATGGAAAAACAATTGCATCGTCATGGCAAAAGAAGTAAGCATGAAGCGCCGAAATGGATTAATTCACACTATTCTTCACAAAGTTCCTCTAGATTTTCTTGCATTCTACTGTGACATGCCACTGTGTATATTGTTTTTGATATCTGTCTGCGAGTCGCATCAATGCACCTTGTGACCTGCATCGTCGTGCGAGTGATTCGAACTGAATCCATCACTTTCCTCCGCGATGGCTCTCTGGACGGCCAAGAGACGCTTCTTCTCGAGCCATCGCTCCTCAGGCACGAACCACCAACTTGCAAAGCCAAAGATGGTAATGGCTCCGAGAATGATTCCGGCATAGTTGAGTGATTGACCGGTGACTGGAAACACGTACGGCGAAACCAAGACTCCGACACAGAACCAATTGAACGGGATTGCGAGGAGGTTGAGTGGTCTTGAGAATGCGCCCAGACGCCATGCCCCGTCCCTGAATTTGGTTGGCGTGATGAAGAATCGACAAGTTGTAATGAGTGCATAAGCAGCGAAGGTCGGCACTCCGGCGGCTGAGATGAGACTTGTAAAGGCGACGGAGGATGGCAGTATGGTCAACAAGAGCAGACTCGCGACGATCCAAATGACAGTCTGTGCATTGCGTGGATTGCCATTCTTGTCAATTCTGGCAATCCAGTTTGACCATGGCAGGACGCCGTCCCTGGCCACGGCAAAGACGAGTCGAGATGCGGCAACAGAGGCGACGGATGTGTTGAGTAGTAGACCCAGGATTGAAATGACGTTCATGAAAACGTGACCACCCTGACCTAGAGCTGCAGCATACACGGAGACGAAGGGTTGAGGACCACCGAAGGATTCGATGTCGGAAACATCCGGAGCACAGAATAGGAAGAGAATGACGATGGGAAAACCCAGGATTGCGGAACAAGCGGCCGACCAGAACAAGCCTCGAGCAGCGTTACGAGAAGCGCTCTTGGTCTCTTCGGCGACGTGGCCAGAGGCATCATACCCGACCAAGATTCCTGCAGTAGCGAGGAACGATAAGCACCAATTCCAACCAGGTGTTGCGCCGGTGTAGTTGTCAGTTGCCAGAAAGGCGTACTTGGCAGATCGGAAGCCATAAGTGGTTGCGACGCCGATTGGGAACCAGATGATGTTGAGCAGGAAGTCGAGCATCACAATCGCAGTGGCCGATCTGAAGACCCATCGATAGTGCCTTGGCGGCAGATACTGGACAGACATGGACAGGGCAAGGAGTCCCTCGGCGACAGCCCATTGGACAGCCCTAAATTTGATGTCTGTCACATCTGTCGTGAAGCTGAGATTGAAGACTGCAATTTCCGAAAGAAGGTAGTTTGCACAACCCTGGGAATTGGAAGCGACAAAAGTTGTCCAGGCGGTGGTCGACCACCAGGCGACAATGAAGCCGGCCAATCGTCCATAGGACGGTCCAGCACACTCGGCAGCCCAAAAGTAGATTGAGCCGGCAGCGGGCAACGCGGAACAAATCTCAGCCAAGACGGCCGCCGTGATGAAGGTGAAGACGCATGTCACCAAATAAGAAGTCCAATAGGCGAGCGGTCCACCGGCTTCGACCCCGAGGAAGAATGTGACTCTGATGCCTCCGACAAAGTAGAGAGCTGCGAATGCCGCCGAAAAGTTGTCGATGAGCGCAAATGTCCTATGGAGTGCCTACAGTCGATTAGTTCTGATGCGCAGACAGATTTGCAAGGAAGAGTGGACTCACTGGCTTGTAACCTAATTTTGCCTGTGACTGTCAGTACGGTGCTCGTCACGAGCAGGAAACGACGTCTTTATAGGCTTGTTTTTCCTTCCGCAGATATTAATCTGATCAAGTTTTACGGGTATAATCTCAGACTTTCCCCCTTGTCCTTGGCACCTTGCCTCGCCTGCTCGCACCGAGTGAAAAGAATCACTGGCAAGACAGACGGTGCAGTTGTGGTGCCAGACAAAGAGAAAGCCACCCCGAAACAAGCTTTTGACGGGCAAGGAAAAGTGTTACCTATGATTGTATGCGCATTTCCGCTCGAACCATGTATCGAGGAGCATCAGCTTACGAGTAATCGTTCGTCTTCATTAAGCGAAGACGCCGGAGTCTTGGACGGATCCGTGACTTCCAGGTCGTGCATGTTGACGCGGTCGGATTTGTGCATGTTGTGTGTATGTGTCACGCTCTCCGGGGGGAAAAACGAGTTGGCAGGACAAATAAGCAATTACCTGTCTATGCACCGAGGGTGTGCTGCTGCCGTCTTGAAGGGTCGGAGTCAGAACAAGATTCGAGGAAGCGATAAGGAATACGGGTCATGAGTGGAGCTCCACTATACGAGCACTCAAATGAAAGATCTGATCAGATTTGTCCCACTTGCGGAGTCTCCGCAAATGGTGGAATAAATTTGATGGAAACTTGCTCTGCAATCAGTCAGTCAGTCAGTCAGTCAGTCAGTCAGTCAGTCAGTCAGTCAGTCAGTCAGTCAGTCAGTCAGTCAGTCAGTCATTCCAGCCCAGCAGCTGCAGCAGGTTGGATGGTTAGTCTGTGCAGATATATATATATACATATATATACATATATACATGTACCTTTGTAGGTAATGCTCTCCAGTTCTACTGTAGCTTGTAATCTCAGCTGGATACTAGTTTATTTCAGTGATCCCAAGCACTGCAGGTGAACAATATTCTACTCGAGAACTTGTTCGCTATTCGTTTGTGATGACATTTTTGTGCTCATCCTCGATTTCCGCAAGACGCTCGGCGTAATTGTCCATGCCGTTTTCATTCATAAATACATAGAATCACGACTTGTGCTTGTCGTCAAAGAGATACGGTCGCCCGACGACTTTCCCCCGACCATCAAACCTGACGCCCTCGTCGCGCAACAACTTGATCTTTTCGCGCGCATGTACCCCGTCCGCGCCCCAACTGCCGCCGAACCCTCCGATGGACCCGTCGCTCGCCAAGACGCGATGGCACGGCACATGGGGTGCGTAGGGATTGTTGCGCAGCGCGTTGCCCACGGCGCGCGGCGAACTCGAGAGCGCGTCCGACATGGCCTTGTACGTCGTCCATCGGCCCCGCGGGACCGTGTACAGCAGTCGCAGGACCTGTTTCCGAAAGGGCTTCATGTCTGTCGTCCGATCGAGTATCGAAATGTCAAAGGCGCCCGAGTCGTCTTCTCTCTCCTCTTCCTTTCTTGTTTGCGTCTCTCCGTCCGCCATCTTATCGTTGGTCGTGATCTTCTCGTCAGACGGATTTCGTTGATCATTCTCCTCCTTGACGACCGGCGGATCCGCACGGCGCTTCTTATCCTGGTTATCCCCATTCTCATCATCATCATCATGCTTGCGCTTCCCAATCGCTTTACTGGGCCCCTTCTTGCCACGCACATCCAGACTCTGCCGATTCATCCGCACCAAATCCTTCGACCCATCCAATATACCCTGGCCCAACGCAATCGCACACCGTAACTGCTCACCAGTCATGTGTCGGTACGCCGGCGATTTGCACCGCGCCATCCACGGCACCTCCCCTCCCCCGACCGCATGGTCCAGTATGATGCGCGCGAAACAGTGGTCCAGCGAGACGGGCCATTCCCGTTGCGCTTTAGAGTGCGATCGCGCTGCCGCCGGCAACGTCTTGCTGTAGAGCGTCTTCCACGTCTCTTGCAAGTCCGTCAAGTCCTCTGAGATTTTCGATACCATGTTGAAGGACGTTTCGCAGCGCGCGTGCGTGTGAATAGCGAGCAAGTCGCGTCAAAGTCAAGCGACTCTCCTCCTGACCTCAAAAACAGATACCGATGATGCCAATTGCGCAAGAGGACAATTGTAATGTCGCGCCTGCGAATTACCTTAGCTCAATGATGCAAGTCTAAAAGCCACAGATGCGATCGGCTTACGATTGGTCGTTGGCAAATAAAGAGATGAAATATGGCTGCAGAATTGTCGCGGCTTCTCCGAGTCATTCATGGACGCACCGCTGGAAGTGCGAATATCGGAGGATTGCGAATATATAGAACCGGTCGTCCCAGTAGCCAATTCAATTATGTTATGTATATGCCTCAAATACAAAAGCCGTTCCGCTATGCGAAGCCGTTCGTGGTCCAAAGTAGAAAGATACCAAGACTCCCACAAAAATAATGCCCCATAACTCACGGCAACCAGATCTTGATGGTCTGATCCACCCCTGCGCTCGCCAAAACATACCTGCCCTTTCCCAGATCCTCCTGCAGAGTCCCATTCGTCATTGTCGTCGGCTCCCCTTTGCGGCGCTGTTGCTCGACGATTTGGGCAGTACTCAAGCCCCACCTCATGCAGCTGACAAAGTGACCGTGTGCGTCTTCGATCGTCCGGCTACAACGTGGTCCTTGATCGAGGTCCCACACCTTAATGCTCTTGTCGTCGCTCGACGATAAGAGGTACTTGCCATCCGGATGAAAGACCAATGCGCGAACCCAGTTGTCGTGCCCATTCAGGGTCGCAATACATACACCAGTCTCGACATTCCACAACTTGATGCTTTTGTCTCGCGAACCTGTGGCTGCAAAGACGCTGTTCCTGCTCGGTTTCGTGTCGGCCAATTTGCCGAGAGCTTCGTGAGCTTGGGGTGGTGCCAGAGCAGCGCACTCAATCACATGTTCGTGACCACGTAAATCCATCTTGCATTCCCCATTTGATAGTGTATGGTATCGTGCTATTTGATCGGAACCTGCAGTGAGGAGGGCTAGACCATCAAAGGAAGGCACGAGACAACGAATCCAGTCCCCATGAGCATTGTCGATCGTCTTCATGCAATACCCACTACTCACCTGCCATATGCGAATCGTGCGATCGCGTCCGACGGATGCCAATTGTTCGCCAGTGGTGGGAAGAAATCTGACGGCAGAAATGACGTGGTCGTGTCCAAAGAGAGTCCGGATACACTTGTACTCATCATCAGCGTCCCACAGCTTGATTGTCAGATCACTGCTGCATGATGCCAGTAACATGGGGTCCTTTGTTTGTAGTAGATTGGAGGAGACTCTGAGTGATGGTGGTGCAAAGTCGACATCAGTGACGGATCTCGTATGCGACTTGAGTGTTCGCTCAAAGTCGCCCGTCTCCCAGTCCCATATTTTGATGGTCGAGTCCTCGGAGGATGTTGCAATGATGTTGAATGTTGGATGAAAGGCGACACCAGTGATGGGTTGTTTGTGTCCTCGAAGACTGTGCTTCGCAGGGGCGCGAGGTGTCCAGGCAGTGAGGTCCACCTTGCCGTTACTCTGTGCCAGATACGTCGGTGCCGCTGCCTGAAGCTCAGCGAGAGCCTGTTCGAGGTCCATAATCTTCTTTTGCAGTCGAATCACGGACAACCACTTCTTTTCGAGCAGACCATTATATTTTGACTCTTCCGAATCATCGACGCCCTCCAGGGACAATTCCTTGCACAGTACTTTGTATGACGACGTCAGATTTTGCTTCTTGAGGTAGGAGAGCATGGACCGATGCAAGTCTTCGCGCTGTTTACTGGACAAGGACATTTCACTTCGAAGGACGCAGCGCCTTCACGTCTTCCTCCCCTTGTCAACGCGACACGCTAATCTCAATCGAGACTGGGGATGATCATCCTTACTGCTGCGTCTTGTGATTTGCCTCTCTCGATATTGACATCAATGTTTGCACAAGCCTTGTTGTACATATTCAATTGTTTGAGCACAGGAGCACAGAGCACAAAACACACGTTACCGGGCGCCGCATCATTGTGGCTCAATCGCATCCAAAACTTCGCGTTTAGATCGCCTCCACAACAATTGGGTACACAACTTTAGTGTAGGAATTTCTTATATGCATATTCACTTGTCTACACCACTAATGCATTGAAATATAAGTGTTACATATACACAACGCGAAACTCATGCCATCGCTGTCGGACGAAATATGCTAGACATGTTCCGGGGCCCGCCCATGACACAAAACCCTACAAATGAAGTATGCTTGAAACCTCAAAAATCCAAACCACCTTGTATTGCTTTCCTCTGAATAGTCGGCGGTGCAGAAGTCGTCTGGGCGTTGATCGTGACCTGTCCTGAGTCGTTCGTAGCTGCCGCATTCGCAGCAACTTGTAGCAATTGCTGGGCAGCCAGATGGTCTCGTCTCGCTCGTTTCTCACTGCCGATCCCGAGCTTTGATATCCCCGAGTTGAGACCTTCGAGCAAGACACAAGCCTTGCAGACTTCATTACTGGAGATGTAGCCACATCTACTACAATTGCCTTGCTTCGCTAGCTCCACTGTATCCTTGATCTGGAATTGCTCTCCGGAAAAGATAATGTCGATGATGGCAGAAGGTCTGATGGCTTCCAGGTCCTTGATCAATGTCCTGGCTGTACCCCGGAATGCTTCCGGCGAGTATAGGCATTCGGTGGAAAAGTAGTCAAGATTCTTATAATGCGCATAGAGTACAATTTCCTTTTCGTACGTGTACTTGAAAGGCTTGGATCTCCGTATGGAAGCCTCTCCCTGCGTGATGATCTCGGTGCACCGGCCTAGTCGTGCCACATCTCCACGCAGAAGGTTCATGATGACCGTCTCGGCAATGTCGTCCGCGTTGTGGCCAGTGACAATGTGTTGAATGTCGAGCATCCCAGCGCCGCGATCGAGAGCCTGCCTTCTAAACACTCCACAGAATGTGCAATTGTTCTTCTTTCCCACTGCCTCCACAATCTTGTCCATGCTCCAACCATACAATTCATCATAGCTCACAATCGTCAGCGGTATCGCGTACTGAATCTGATTTCTCTTGACGGTTTCGAGCGAGTCGTCCCTATAACCTTTGATGCCTTCATCGACACTGATTAGGTATAGGTCCAGCCCGTAGTCATAACGTTCGTTGAGCAGCTTCATCGTATGTGCAAGGACCGTCGAGTCCTTCCCGCCAGACGCGCCAATCCCGACCTTGTCGCCACGCTTGAAGAGCTTATTCGAGACGATCGTGTTGTGGATTTCAGTCTCAAAGACGTGGTAGAAGCATTCGCGGCAGATTTTCTGCGATGTCTTTGGCCGCTTCATCTGCGGCTTGCGCACATGACATAGCTCGCAACTCCTCACAACCATGCTGTCCGCGATCAAGAGATCCTACCGACACTGCACGAGAACGCTACTGATATTCTCACCGGTACAACATCGACAAGCAAAAGCATCCCTATAAAATTAAAGTACGGATGCGTGAAGACAAAAGTTCGTTTGCCGCCCCCGCTGCCGGGTGCCGGAAATACTTCGGCTCGACAATTCCAGAAGATCGAGGGAGAAGCGCAGCTTGCACCTCACTTGAGCGCTCATCCTTTGGGGGAAAAAGCGCTGGACATCCCGTACACATATCTTCCGCACGGTACAGACACTTCCCAGCCGTGTACCTGCATCGTCAGGACATCAAAATGAAAATGGAATAATCGGCTCAAAAAGAGGAATGCGGGACAACGAGTGCCACGCCGATTCCTGATTGGACGCCACGCGTCTAAGGGTGAAACGGCGGGTTCGAAACGCGCGACTGAAGCGTTTCAACGATTCTTTTTCTTGAAATTGATAACGTCTGCACGGCATCTGTCCCCGTCAGGAGTGGTTGGATTCTATATAGGGAGAGTGCGTCCCAGCACACGCCTACACTGGCGTACTGTCTGTCTGGCTGGCTGACTGTATTTCCATCCTCAGCTACTTGACCATCGGCACACTCGCGTCACATAGCCATCGGCGCAAGTACGGCAAAGATGCCCATGTTTATTGTTGAACCACGCACGAAAGGGACGGTGCCGGGCACTCAGACGCTTCAGCATCGACAGGCTGAGCAGGCCTTGACGCGCATCCCGGTGCCGAGTGCTTCGGAGAAGGACCCCCTCAATTGGCCACTGGCACGAAAGAACTTTATCCTGGCCATCCTCTGTGTGCACTCACTCCTGGCGGCGGTCCTCAATCCAATCTTGGCGGTAAACACTTTTCAGCTCATCAAGGCATTCAATGTAAAATTCACCCTGATCGCCATGCTGACTGGCTACAACGTCCTCGCCCTGGCCATCGCCGCCCTCTTCTTCTCCGCGACGTGCAAGACGTTTGGCAGACGGCACACCTTCCTCCTCGGGTCCGTGCTCATGGTTGCAGGCTGCTTTTGGGGAGCCAAGGCAGACACGTACAATTCGATGCTGGGCGCACGGATTTTGCAAGGTATTGGTATCGCACCCTTCGAGGGACTCGTGCAGGTCGTGGTGGCAGACATGTACTTTGTCAGTCAGCGCGGTCGAGCGTACGCCTGTGTCGCGGTCGCATACGTCGCCGGTGCCATGTTGACCCCAATCATCACGGGCAAGACCGACGTGGATCTCGGCAGACGGGCACCCTTCTACTTTGCCGGCGGCTTCACCGCCTTCTTCACCATCGTCCTCTTCTTCTTTCTCGAGGAGACTGCCTTTAGGCGCGACGAAGTGGCTCAGGAGGATTCATCGAGCGCGACACTGACGACAGAAGCAGCAGCAGCAGCGCCTTCCCTCACCGACGAGGAACACAATGTGACTGAACTCAAATCCGGCTTCCAAGTCGGCAACGACGGTGCCGCCGTCGAGCGACAACTGACTCCCCCAGCACAACGACAAGTGGTCAGCCCGATCCCGACCTTCGCCATGGCGAACCTCGCGCTCTTCTCGGGCCGCTACTCGCGCGAACCCATGCTGAAGCTGATTGTGCGACCGGTGGTGCTGTGCCTCCACCCGGCCGTCTTTTGGGGCGCGGCGACGACGGGCCTCATCACCGCGTGGAGCGTCATGTTGGCCACCGTCATCGCGGCCATCTTTGCCTTTCTCTCCCCCGCGGAAATAGGGTACCTCTACACCGGCCCCCTCATCGGCGCCCTCATCTCCCTCCCAGCGTCCGGCCTGACCTCTGACTTCCTCGTCCGCCGCCTCACCGCCCGCTACGGCGTCTACGAACCCGAATACCGTCTCCTCCTCGTCCTTCCCTTCGCTGCCACGGCCACCATTGGATTATTCGGGTTCGGACACGCGACCAAGATGCTGCCGCACGCCATACCCGCCACTTTCGCCGCCTTTGTCGTCTCCGCCGTCTGTTTCTCCTCCGTCGCCGCAGCGACCTACGTCGCCGACGCCTATAAAGGCCTCGACGTCGACTGCTTCATCGCCTTCCTGCTCATCAAGAATTTACTCGCCTACGCGCTCACCGTCCGCGGCTTCGACTGGCTCGTCGCCGACGGCGTCGTCAGGATGTTCAATATCTGTGGCGCCTCGGAACTCGGCGTCGCCGCACTCGCCATCTTTATGTTTTGCTTCGGCAAAGTCATTCGGCAGTGGTCCGCCCAGTCGCGCTTCTGGCAGTACATCTTTCACTAGGCCCATTCTCTCAGATGAGCGCTGCTACTGGTGCTGGTGCTGGTGCATCGTTGCTTCATTCTTTACCTATTCAAAGTATATCATATTTCATAATGACAATCATCAATTATACATGCACATATACTTTTGCAATACACTCGCCTTCGTGAACAATCACACTTTTGATGACGAATTGTTGCAATTATGATACATTAAAACCTGGCGCGCTCGCCGTCCCCTATATATGCTACGTCCTCTGCACTGATGATAGTATACTGTTACACGCATTCCCGCATCATCCAGAGTTGTTGTACTCTGTCACAGCAATCTTGATCTTGCTATACACAAACTTCCGTCCAGACTCCTCCTCGATCGGGATAAAAGGTCCACGTACGCCCTTGAGGATGAGCTGAATACCAGTCTTCTCTAGAGCGATCGTCTTGAGATCGGTAAAGGGAATGTCCCATTCAACCGTAAAGTTCTTGGTCTTGGCCAAAATCATTGTCTGATATGTGATCAACAAGGTGGCCTCGTCAGTGATGTTGTAATGCGCGAGATAATCTTCCTTCGATAGCTTGCTATTGTTGAGTTGACGCAGCCAGAAGAGACCGAGCGCCTCCGTCTGATTGAATGGTCGCACGATACCATCCCTACCAACGTGTCGTGTGATACGCACCTTGGAGAGCCCAGCCTCATCAAAGACCGTGGTTGTATTGCGGATGCCCTCCGATACATTGCTCGCAAGGTCAAAGACACCTATGACCGGTTTTGTCGCTAGTCCTAGAAGACCCTTCCCGACTCCCTTGAAAAAGCCGGCAGCACCCTCCCTCTCAGCACCTTCGAAAGGTTGTCGCGCCAGTCCTTCGACCCCGCTACCGAGACTTGAGATCAGCGCCATTCCACCTTGTTGCACTCCGTACAAGGCATGCTTCGGCTTGTTTCTTGCACGATTCATTCTTCTCTTGTCCTGGAACTGTTTGTCCATTGTGGCTACTGACAGACCTTTCGAGACACTGCCGGTGACCTTCGATATACTGTCAGATACTCCAAACACAGTCTTCTTCACGAAACTGGCAGTACCCTTGGCTATACCGATACCCAGCTCCTGTGGCCGGTCGCTCATGACAAAGCCATTATATGGTTCATAGAATATATCAGCCACTCCGGAGGTAATATTTGTAAACAGTCCCACGGGATTGCCAAGGAAGTCGGCGGACCCGAGAATCTTGTGGACTTGATAAAAGAATTCTTGACCATAATGAGCCTGAATGCTGGCGGATAAGAGAGGAAAGGATGTCAAGACATTCTCCATGAGCAACGCGTTCAACCTGACTGGAGCGTCATTGATGTTGCCCAATGCCATGGTGAGCACATTGAAGAAGAACATCAAAGGGTTGCGAGACGATGTCTTATCCTCAACATTGACTCGCTCGGTCCGAACGAACGAGAGATTGAGCTGTGCAGGCTGCAAGTGTAGCACTTCAAAGTATACATCAGAACCTGACACAGCACCTGTAGGTTCTGGTATCTTGATCTTCTCGTCACATAGAACACCTTCATGTAGTTCAGACCACGAAGCACCTGGAACCTTGGAGAAATCGAGCAGGGCGAAGAGGAAGTCCTCGTCAACCTCCATAGTCATCTCTTGGAGCAGAATGGTTGCATATTTGATGAAGAAGACTCCGTGAGATTCGTCTTTCGCTTGTGTCAGTGCCGCACGCCACGCAGGCCTTATGTCCATCTCCCGGCCAGTCTTAGGCACCACGGTCGGATAGAGGAGTATGGGATAAATCCCGCCATAAAGTTGATTGTCGATTTGGATCCATTTACACAGAAGGTCGTAATGGACTTCAGCTGGCGAATCAGCATAGGTTGCTTCGATATTCCTTAGTGAAATATAAGCAAGCTCCTGGTGTCGGCTATTGATTAGTGAGAGACCTATACCTTCGAGCCGTAGTATTGCACGAAATGTTGGCCTTGTATCTTTCGAAGATGTCACAGCCTCGAATTCATCCATAGTCGACACAGAAGCTGAACTGTCTGCTCGAAGAAGTCGTTGTCGGGATGATGAACTGCGTTTTGGCTTGTACAGACTCGTTTTCGGGTCATAGTCGCGGATCACCAATTTCCTCTGGGGTCCATCTGCAACAATATTGAGGTCAACTGCCCCTACCTCACTACCCGGCTTGTTCGGATTGCCTGGCACGCGAAAGGGTTCTAGACTTCCAATCTCGTCAAGACGCAGGTGCCGTGTCTTCGAAGTCTTCTCCGTCCACGGACAGAGGACTAAGCTGTGCTGGGCTGCAGCTGGGTAATCCCAGGCATAAGGCATGGAACATTTGGCAGGAATTCGATACCTCTCCGGATAATACCTCACGCCTTGATCCTCATCAGGGTAAGGATTGCCCTGATAGTAAATGAAGTCTGTTTTACTTTCGTTTCGAATCTCGAATGGCCATCTGGTTTCGCGACAAATGTGCAAGAATAGTGTTGGACCTTCCAGAAGTATATCCACCTTCATGAGTTGTTGATGTTCCCCGTGTTTCTGCAGCTTCAGATGTCTTCTGCCTACATCTTGTATATTGATTGCATTCGACCAATGATTGTCCATACCTGGAAATGCAATCACAAGTTGTCTTTCTTGTCCAGCACGCATAAAATGTAATGGTAAGATACTGCCGGCTTTCAAGGACAGAATATTTGAGGATCTTGGCTCACGAACATTGATATCCATCGTTAGACTGCTTTTGAGGATGAATCTTGGGGTCAAGGAAACAACCTTGGTAAGTTTGTACTTCCCTTGCCCTTCCTCCACCTGTATTCCGATGTGAATTTCCTTATTATCGCCATCGGGAATTGAAATGTCCGAGACACTGCCGATCGCTTCGAAGCTTTGAGGAGCTGACCAATTAGAGTTTCCGACCTTCAAAAGAGATCGATTCTTTCGCTCATCTGTGGCATAGGAATGGATGTATGGAGCAGCAACTCTACCATCGCCAGAAGGCAATTGACCCGCTCCCGCCCGTGCTTTCTGCAGGAATGTTTTTGACTTGATCTGGATGTCGAGACCCGTCTTGTTCAGAATGAGGTAGGGTGCATAGACAGACACAACGAATGCTCCTCCAGAATCTTGTACTGGTGTATAGTGCAAGCCTAGATTAGTCTTCAAACCCTGCTCATCGACCACCGACACTTTACCCTCTCGCTTGAAGCTATCCGGATCATTGGTATGTATAATGGCAAACTGACTTGTTTGATACTTCGGGTGACTATCAACAAGCTTTAGACTGAGCAAGAGAACGTGTCTCAAATCAACCGTGTGTACGGGGCCGACCAATCCTTTTCGAAGGAAGTTCCTATGATCCTGCTTGGTTTTGTCATCAAAGACTCTATACTCAAGGTCATAAGGTAATAAGTTGTTGATTTCAATTGGCGGACTGATTCTGATTGTTTGATAAGGATATCTCCCAGCCAAATTACCATTAGAATCAAATCTGGCAAAGCACTGAAAATTCCAGTTGGAACCTTCGCCATCGATAGGTTTGCAGTTGACGGAGAGTGATGGAGATCGATACAGAGCTGCCCATGCAAGTGTTTGATGTGACCACTGATAATGGAATCCGGGATCTGGCCGTATTTTGAATCCGTGATCTATTGCGGCACGAATCGGGGCTGCACAATCTTCGTCCGGGGCAATTTTATATATCTTCGAGCGTTTGTTCCCCTTTTCATCCACAGCTACCAGCTCTAGGGGTATTTTCGTCCTATTCTCGAAAAGTAAGGCAGATCGTAACGTAATATACTTCACATAATCGGATCTTAGGCTTACGTGAACGACGATGCGATGACTGATTGTGCCCGTCTTCTGTTTTTGACGTAAAACATAGATCTTTTCACCTTCCTTATTCACGGGTATATCACGTACTGAATCCCATTCATCGTCCTCAAGTTTGATAGCAAGACGAGAGTTTTGTTCATTGTTCGATAGATTCTCCCTTTGAGTTCGCCAGTCATAGAACGACCAAGAAATCTCCTCACCATCTTCGATTTTCTTTGCGCCGCTTGACTCATCCCTGTCATCGTTCTGGGTATCTGACCACAACGTCAAGGGATATCCGGTCATATTGAGAACACGATATGGTGCATCATTACCGCGGACCCGATTAAGGACTTCTTCTGGATTCGAGTTGAGATACTCGAATGATTTGGATGCCAATGCAATGGTATTAGTGGTTACCGTAAGCTCGATACGTTTCCGGCTAAAGATGTTGACATCGAGTCTTTCGGGACTTAGTGTCTTAGCGACCTGTTGACATGAGTATGGTCTGGCAGAAAATGGTCATTGAGACATACGTGGAAGCCTATGTCGAATGGCTCAATCAATGGTTCCCAGTGTGACACAGAGAAATTATATACATTTGCGAAAGCTCTGATCGAAGTGTCAATATACATCTATATTGTCAGATTTGACCGTCAGTGGAACTTGAAACTCACATCGGATGTCCAATTCTTGATATTCACAGTGAATTTGTGTATGCTGATATCGATCATGGGCAATTCGTGGAGATCACCAATCAGGACCAGCCTCATACCCTCGAAGGTTGCCCGTAGCTCTTCTTTGTTGACTATAGCAGAGCTGATGGCCGAGGACTGGGGCGCCGAATCCGTCTTCCTCACATCATCCTTAATTCTGGTAGCTAAGGACTGATTGGCTATCGTGCTTCTATTGACTCGGGTGGCAGTTCCTACGGACTTCCGTCTCGAGCTAGCTGCGGCGATGGTGCTATTTCGACGTTGCTTTGCGTCCGCGTTCTTGCTTTCGGTGACTCCTATCGGAGTTTCGTTGGACAACTTTGAGGCGGTAGTCGCTATTTGCATGACCAGCATTATATCACGAAGGGACAATCGGAGGACAAGCGGTTCGACATCGGCCTCAATTATCTGTATAGAACGTTTTCCAATTTCATTCTTGACGTCCATCGATAGCGTCAAAGAGAAATCGTCGAGGATACGAAGTCGTTTTGTCTCCAGCTCATTCATTCTGGTCATATACATACCGACCTTGTCAATATTCAAAACGAGCACCGTTTGCTGGGTCAACAGTAACTGCTTGGCTGTAAGCACGATAGCATCAGTATCTGACTTGCTCGAATTAGCAATGAGGATGATCGACGGGTCGACAATGTTGACACGATATGCAATACTCATCGTGGCACTTTTTGGTGCAGGTGCATCAGCTGGAGGTGGTAGTAGTACATTAGAAGATCGTCTCGTTCGTGTACGGTTTGAGGGTAGTGGCAGACGTGCTCCAGATGTACTGCCGTCCTCCGATATTCTTTGCGGCTCTAGAACTGATGATTCATTGCAATCGGCCCCGTCAAGCTTGGCGGGTTCCTCTTCGGTGAAAGCTGACATTGCCCAGTGCTGTAATTCAAACAGATACTCGAGGGAAAATATCATGCGCGGGGTATCGATGGTAAGCATGGCCATGAGGGCCCGCTCGAGATCGCCGGAAATCGTAATGCTAGCATTAAATTGGTGTCCGTCATGCTTAATAGCTGGGATCACTTCTCGGAATTTGTTATTCTTGGCAATTCTTGTGTCTTCGACAGTAAAAGATTGAACGTTCAGCTCTCCTTGCATAGAATTATCGGATTGGGTGGACAACTTCGCCTTCGTCTTATTGAGCGAAAACCTTGTCAACGAAGCACGGGCCAGATCACCTACCGGAGACTCCTCACTATTCGAATAGAGTTCTAGTATCAGATCTCCCACAAGGAAATCAGCATCGAGTGATGTAAAGGTTTCGTGCTCCGTCACATCATCAGCATTGGCACTCTGATTTTTCCCATCGGATTCAGAATCGTTTCGTGATTTGTCAATGTCAGTCTGATCGTCACGATGCTGAGATAGGGACTCCTCAAGCTCTCTCTCTTCGGCATCCAATTCATCACCAGTGAAGATCATTGGAATTGACTGACTGAGATCCATCAGAAACTTGTACTGACTTTGAGTGACCTGCATTTTGACGTCGGATACGTGTCCAGTCACGCGAATGCTAGGGATGTTCGAACCCGCTTCTCGTTCTACCATATCGATGTCAAAGATTGCATCGGCATCGTCAATCATCTGTAGTTCCTCGCATTGGTCTTCATCGTAGTGAAATTTCGAAGAAAGACTTATGTTTCGGACGCCAGCATGGATCTTATTGACGAATTTAGCATGCTTGATATCATCGGCAACCACGAATGAATTCTTGGCAAACAATTCTCCCAGATTCGCCACGATCAGATCACGCTCAGCTGTTTTTGTTGATAGTCGTGGAAAGATGAGGATAGGAGTGCGAATCAAGACATCAAAATGCATTTTGCCAGCACGCTCCTGTGCTTGTTGCACCTGACTTAGAGCTGCCGTTCGAGCATCGTCAAAGATAGCTTTCATGCGTGCAAACTTGGAGCCGAAATTCATGATATTGCGAAGTGGTTCCTCAAGACAATTGACCTTGACGGAGTTAAGACGTAAGTAGATTGAGCTGTCATATCCAGGGTATGTCGCCGCGATGCTCTCGTCGAAGGTCTCGTACTGGAAGTCCACGAGCTCATCTCCTTGGATGGAAATGATCTGTCTGAAATTCGAGAATGCTTCTGAGCCTTGGTTGATATCATCTCGTACCGAAAGATTGCCCAACTTGGCACTGAAACGAAGGGTCGGACCATTTAAGAATACTCCAACATCGCCTTTGCTCATC
Source organism: Taphrina communis (assembly GCA_005281525.1). Classification (NCBI taxonomy): domain Eukaryota; kingdom Fungi; phylum Ascomycota; class Taphrinomycetes; order Taphrinales; family Taphrinaceae; genus Taphrina; species Taphrina communis. The sequence goes on along the minus strand of RHGI01000022.1, from coordinate 78,600 downwards.
TTCAATGTAGCAAGGCGAATGCCATCTTGATTGAGCACGAGCACAATACTGGTCAGTGCTACCTTGACTCTCATTTTGCTATCATCCAAAGTAGGTTTCATGGAGATGGCCGTGTTGTCCTGCTCTCTCATGGTCTTGGTAGCCACCACATTTTCTGGGGCGTCAGGAGTGGTGAACGTGGTAAGGACGAAATCGAAAAGAGTCAAGATACTCTTTTGGGTGACAATCAAGTTGATCGTGGAAAGTGCCACATCAACATTTTTTTCCACCCCTCCATAGACTGATTGAAATTCGGGAGATTCAGGCTTGACTTGCACATACTTGACATGCACCAAGTCCTTCTGTTCCTGATCATCTTCACCGATCTGTTCTGACGTGATCAATCGTTGAAATTCTGGTGGCGAATCAGTATTCATGCGGTCCTCGATAATGAAGGACTTTAGGACAACATTTGCTTGCATATCGTACTGTCTAAGCACAAAGTCGAGTGCAAATTGCTGGAGTACGATATCTACAAGCAGCTGACCATCATCCACAGCCTGAGCATTTGCCTTGTAGAGAGATCCACGAAGCTCATTTACAGTGAAGTGGAACTCGAAAATCTTTTGCCGATAGAGAAGATCCTTTTCGTCAATGTTCATTGGTGCAGAGACGAATTTGTCCTGTTCAACATCGCCATCATCTTCGTCAACGGCGTCATCCTGCTCCTCTTCTGGGAAGACTACAAGATCCGGCGTTCGAGCAAACGAAGATGAGAATGTCCTGTTGCGATGACCAGGCAATCCAAGCATGTCCCTGTTCGTGCCATTCTTTGTCTCCGTCAAGTCGGCGGTATCGTCTTCTTCGGAATCTTTAGGAATGGCAACGTCAATGATGCGCATCATCGTTTTGTACTTCGTATCTGATACCCGTGCACTCAAATTAGGTAGATGCCCAGAAATTCGGAATTTTGTTAATGTTAGGGAAGCGTTCTTTGGCAATATCGATATTTCAAGCAAGAACTCCATATTGATCCGGTCGACGACATGAAAGCGACGATCCTCATCACTGCGCAACGCGGCGAGTCCTTGATTGACGGAAGGACTAATCAATATCTGTGTGGACTCCAGCCTCAATTTAAACTTATCATAGCACAAAGCTTGTAGTTCGCGCATCTCGTTGTCTGTCAGTTGATGATGGCCCCTAGCTTGAATCTCGTTGATTCTATCTTGTTGTACGAGATCGCTCTCTATGTGGATTTTACCGGCGTCCAAGATAATACACGCTGAGTTTTCGTCCGTACAGCTTTCTGGCACAATGATTAGAGGTGCCTGTAGATCAAGATGTGCTGCCAAGGTTTTGTGTTCAGTGAGTGCGAACTCTAGAGATGCTCGGCCGGACTCTCGAAAGTCCTTTGCAGCTTCTCCGGCGACTTCCATGAGTGCTGTAATGCTCTCCATTTGTGATTTCGGTGGCTTGACGAACTGTAATAAGGTATCGATGCACTGAACATTATAGACAATCTCCAGCGCTTTTAGCCTAGCCACTATCTCGCTTCGAGCAATTCGTGATAGCGGATGGTCCTCGAAGCTCGCATAAAACAAAGGATCCTCAATGGCACGATCTTGACTTGAGATGTCTTTCAGAGGAGAGATAGTACGTTCAGCTTGACTTGACGCTTCCGCGTCTTTAACTTTGACGATGTCTCGGTATAGACTTCCAGGTGTGGTGCCGTCAACAATTCTCATCGTTTTCAGAGCTATGTCCGCAAACATCGAGGTTGGACGTCGCTTGAAATGCGCGCCAAAGGTCTCGAACAGGAGCTGAAGGATATCCTGATTGTTCTGCGTATGAGACTGCTTTAAGGTTAGACTCCCTTGTCGTAATCTGGCAGAGACATTGAGCAAGACAGCATCCTCTGGCGCATCCAAGCCATCCACCAAGGCCTGTTCTTCATTCCATTCGATGGCATCATATAACTCCTTGCGTTGCTCTTCTGTCATGACAGTATCACCTTGAGATTTTGCCTGATCTGCAGTCGCATGATTGCCACTCCATGCCCATGCAATCCATCCTTGTGCTTGCTTTGCGACTTGCTTTGGTTTCAAAGCGTTCTCTTTTTTCAGTTGAGTCTTTGCTAGAGAACGATAACGACGAATGTCAGGATAGCTCAAGTCTTCCTCGAGTTTCTTGAGCTCGGCGGACTGTTCCAAGCTAATCTTCTCGGCTTGTTTGCTTTTGTATAGTTCAACGTACTTTAAGCGCTCGTCGCGGCGACGCTTCATGTTGTCCCAAGACCATACCACATTCTTGTTATGTACACCTCTTAAAACACTCGTGAAGGCGAATCTGAGCCAAGCTTGTGGGTCCTGCATTACCTTTGAACGAGGTCGGTACTTGCGGTACTCTTGATGACGAAGGAAGAAGTGGAAGGTATCAATCATTTTGAGTGCATCTCGATATTGGTCTTGATCTACAGCGACCGCGATTTCATCGAAGAGTAATTGAATATCTGTCTTTGGCTCGTCTCGTGAGCTAGTCTTGTTCAACTTGATCTTCCCAATGGCATTCACCGGTCGTAAGATAAATTTATGGTCAGAGACTTCTTGCTCTCTGGAAATCAATTCACCAAAGGTTTTCAGGAATTCTTCTTGAGATTTGCCCGCGAGCGAAAGTGTGTCAGTATTCCAATAAAGCGCCAGGGACTGGAGTCTCGCAAGCTTGAAGGACGCATTCTCGCTGCTCTGCACAAAAGTTGGTTGCCATTGACCGTCCACCGAGGTCGCGGACAACTCCGAGAGCGTTACGCCAACTGAGAATAGATTTCCAGGAGAGCTGATCTCGTCTTCATACCGAATATGCACACCTTGTATCATTATTTGTAGATTATCGATGATTTTCGTTGACATGGAGTCTGCAAATGACTGGCTCTTTTTCGACTCCTCATTCGACAATTCGGGCGTCCTTCTGTTAAGTAGTTCAGCGCTATCGAGTTTTTCTTGCTTTAGTGCTTGCGCTCGGCGTCTCTCATCCTCTTCGTCGTACTACAACAATGTTAGTTGATGTCTATATGAGAGAAGCACCACACCTCTTGATCAACCTTCGGGCAAGCCAGGAGATAGACATTATTGATTTGAACCTTGACAGGCTTTTTGGCGAGATTTGACCATGGGATTGACAAGGTCAATTCTCCCAAATAGCCTTCCTGGACATCGACCGGTAACTTGAACTTGTCAAGCGCTTCCCGCCTGAGCTTCAAGTTCTTTAACTTGACATCACCTGACCAGATTCCGACATTGAGCTGTTTCGGATCGAAATTATCGATATAGGATCCGAGAAAGCGATTGAGAAGGTTTGCGACCAAGCCCTCTAACATGCCCGAGAGTCACCAGACACGAAATCTGCCAGAGCAATGGGGCTGTGACGAACTCTAGATGTCCCAATGGAAAGCTGGCGGCTCCCTAAAAGTTGGAGACAGCACAAATGACAAAGTCCCTTAGCAGCGATGATAGCTCAAGATGAGGCATTGAAGCATGCCGTACACTTCTAGATTGCATCAGAATGAGTTCATACACGGTCTAGGTACCTATATTCAATGAGCATGCATATGGGGAGCACACACACCTCAGTGGAGGTTGAGCCACCAGAACGACGAGGACACAAGCCACTCCCATGATGTTCGTGGCTGCGGCCAAGAATGAAATCCAGGCGAATCAACAAGGTCATGCGTATTTGGCAATTGCAAGCTTAAGAGGCACGATCGTAAGCAGAGCTGGATAGCTCTAGATCTAGGCAGCAACTTTAAAATTCAAGTAGCAGGTGGAAAGCATGGCTACAATGCAAGAAGATGATGCTGCTGCTGCTCCATCACGACTAGGTGCCAGACGTATCCCCATGGTGAGTAAAAGTGCATAGAGGACCTTGAGAAGTGGCAAGCAAAATGGTTGCTGCGCTATAAGCATCAATTCGGCGAAGATTCTCTCGATGATTCGATGTGTAGATGTGTGTGTACATGTGTGTCTTTGCTCCTACTGGAACTTGTAGCCTTGCTGTTGCGTCGACCGTGCGTTTAATGTGCCTACCCACCCGGTCTCCAGGGCTGTCACTGCGAACGCGCGCGCGATAAACGCAGGCGTTCCCTGGCACCATGGGGCCGGTGTGCGTCATCGCTCCAGTCAGACCTCGAAGGCTCTCCGCGACTCTCCTGCATTCGCGACCTGCGAGCACGATCCTTTGTCTTGCCTGAAAGACAGTAGTAGAACCTGTAAAAGTGTGATCTTGAACATCTCGACACAGCTGGTAGTGGTCGGCTCGAGGCACCTTACTTTTCGAGCAAAATGTTCCGAAGTCGTTTATACACGTTGACGAGGTCTCCCATCGTGAGAAGCAGACCACAACTACTTACCCAATGGAAGCCCAATGCTCATCTTGCGCATAGTAGGCTACTATCTAGCACAAAGAAGTGGCATATGGAGAAGAATCCAAAAAACGTATCAACCACTTCGACCACCACACCAATCACAGCGGGTGTACATGCAGACACACGTTCACCTCTACTACCACCGGAAGCTGCAGGATCATCACAACTGATTAAGGAGATAAAGGGCGTTGGGCAGTCACTAGAAGGAATTCCTCCTCCCGCCCTCATTGTGGGATTGGCAGGAACGTTGCCATATCTGGGAACGTCGGTCGGATCTTTATACTTATCCTGGAATATCTCCAAATTTCACTCCGACTTTGATGGGTCATTCAGCGAGAAGCTGGTTTTGCTGAGTCCGGAGACCGCCGAACAATGGTTGCCAATCCTGCAAACAGTACAGGTCGGATACGGTGCGTGTATATTGTCATTTCTTGGGGCAATTCACTGGGGTTTCGAAATGACTGGCCTCGGTGGACATCTAGGGCTCAAAAGATACATTCTCGGCGCGACACCCGCGCTCATCGCATGGCCATCAATTCTACTGCCTGTTGACTTTGCACTGATCGCACACTTCATCACCTTCACTGGAGTATGGTTTGCGGATGCCGCAGCAGCACGCAAAGGCTTCGCGCCTGGTTGGTATAATCAGTATCGATTCCTTTTGACCTTCATCGTCTGCACGAGCATTTTGTTGACGCTGATTGTCTCGGGTTGGCTTGGAGATCCACAACAAGCGACACCACACTCCTCAAGATTGGAGTCACTCCGAGAAGAGGAAGTGACTCAATTTAATAAGGACAACGAAGCTGTTGCAGCAAAGACCAGATCCGGCAAGTCAACTAAGGAAGACAAGATCAAAAGACAAGGAGATGGTGGGTAATGTCGACTATCTCAAGCTCAACACTAACAGCCCAGATCAAGAGACCATGAACGAGAAGGAGCGAGAAACTCAAGCGCAAGATCGTCAAGTGGGCAAGGATCTGAAAGCCAAGAGTGACGACGGAAATGAAGAGCCGCAAAACAACAAGAAAGATGAGCAATCTAGCTCTACTGACTCGAAAGATAAGCAGCCACAAGATGGCAAGGACGTGAAACAAAACCCGGACAAAAAGGGAGGCAAGTCAGGAGGAAGTAAAGAGCCCGAAGGTTCTGCGGCAAAGTCAGATGCCGACGGAGACGATCCAGTCAAGGGGAAGCAGGAATCAGCGGCCACCGACAACAAGACAACAAGCAAGGATGATTCTGTGGAGGCAAAGGGCGTGCAAAAGGAAGGTGCGAAGAAGAAATGATGATCACAAGATGGCAGCCCAAAGCTCTTGTGCATACATATATAATGAGGATATGATAGAACTAATCAAGACTGCGCGTATTGTAGTTTTTGACAATGACAATAATGAACTTAAGTAGTGCATACCGGGACTACGTATCCATAGCTGCGAAGCTCTTGCAATCGCAACCACTTTCTTCCTACAATGGACTTCTGAAGATATCGGACTGCTCGGTCATAACCAGATCGAATCTGGGTTAGGGTTGCCGGGCAGAGTAACCCGGAAAGGCACTCGATCACCACTACCGCCCGAGCGACCAATGGTCAGCAAAGTCTGTGTAGGGTTTTCACAGTATACGTGTAGCGTATGAACGACGAGAGGCATATTTGGCATTGTTAAATACTCAAGATGTCGTCTGCACTGACATGGATCGCGGACTGCTTCACAATCCACGCCGAGAGCACCGTCACCGTGCCCTCGACGCCTAGCAACACTGAATCAGTCTCCCCAAAACCAGATAAATCCGAGGATGATGCCGAACCCGAAGACTCGGAGGACACCAAGGAGGAGGAGAGTGATGACAAAGATGACGAGGAGGGTGAAGAAGAGGAGGAAGAAGAGGAAGAGGAAGAAGCTGAGGATCAAAAACCTGCAATTGTTGAGGCTTGCGAATCATCGAAAGCTTGTGCACCACTAAAGCACCACTTCGATGAATGTCAAGAACGTGTCCTTGGACACAGCGGCGACGACGAACACCACGAGAACTGCGTCGAAGAAATGTTCCACTTGATGCACTGTGTCGACCAGTGTATGGCCCCAAAATTATTCGCCCAACTCAAGTAATCCCTGCAATCAACATCATTGTCGATGCTCTTGGTGCATCGACTCCTGATTGCGTACGTCCGCAAATTGTCCCGGGAAACTAAGCATCTCCTCAGTCCTGGCTCGAATTGATCCATAAGGTTGCGATAGAAGAGGCAAAATGGATATGTCTAGTCTAAGAGTGGAACAAAAGAAACAATTTCAAGCACACGACAAATCTTGCCCTTGCCATATAGATTCTGATCTCGATTGCAGCGTGTCTAGGTCACGTCGATTGGCTAAATTTCACAGCTATATATCTGTCTACTGTCAAGATTGGCATAATATTATTCGCAGTGATTTGGCGTACTGAGTGGTCACATTCTTCCTAGGCGAATGCGAGACAGCGACATGCAGAACAACTGAGAGGTAAGTTATCATCATGATGAATCATTCTTATGCTGCCACGAAGCAGACTTCATGGGGCAGAACGTAGATTTATTATGGTCTCCGAAGATTGAGATCTAGCCGTGCATAAAATCAATTCTCAGCACTAACTACCTGATCTAACTATATATAGGTTTCCAAATGCTGCATGAGTTGCGCGGTCAAGCTGTGTAATTGGGCTGCATTCCCGCTGCGCCTGGAGGTTTGTGCATACATGCATCTCTTGGCAACTGAGCTGCAGCGATTGCGGCATATTAGTTCGAGCTACAAAATTCACGTGCCAGATTATGAAAACCATTGTTTCGGCAAACAAGAAGGTTTCGTGGCACTCAAGCACTGTAAGGCCGATACACAGACGTGACGCATACAATGTCGGGGGACGACAGGAATTGCTTGACGTGGAAGACAAGGAAACAGAGGTCAAAGCGCGGGAGTTGCACAAGTTTCGGGGCTGGACGGCAACCTTTGGAACCTTGGAATCGAACTCCTGTGCTTCCGATGCGGGTCCGTGCGCCACTGATTACTCCTCTCAAAACATTCATCACCTCCTGGCATAGAAGACCACACATTCATACAAAAAGGTTGGACAAGTCTCCAACATGGTTATCAGACACCTGCCCTTCCTTTCGCTCTCTCTCTACTTCACCGGCCATCTTCCTTTTCTTTCCCTTGGAGCGTTTCACGATGCAATCGTTCATAATTTCCGCCATTGTATTCGCCGCTTCAACTTTCGCGCTGCCGGGTCCGCGTGTGCCTCAACACCATCATCATGTCAAGCGAGCTGATGACGATGTTATTGTATATGCGACCGTACAGGTCACGCAATATGTCACCATGACTGCTGGTCAGTCGACAACGCATACTCCCGAGTCAGCGACCGGGGTTATCCTTCAAAATGGCGGAAATGTCGCGTATGCTGCAAGTCCTGTGCAGTCCAATACAGTGAGCCCGACGACTCTCGCGACCAGTGTTGTACCGACCACGACCAGCACGTCGACCAGCAATACGCCAAGTACCACGTCGACATCCAGCGCAGCTGCAACGACTTCGGCCACCACTTCCACAGGGTCATCTGCCTCGGGCACCAAGCGCGGTCTGGCGTGGGCGTCGGCCAACCCCTCCTCAATGACCTCGATGTTCAGCACGAGTGCGGTCGGCTGGTACTTCAACTGGGGCACGACCGCGACGTCGGGCATGCCTGGGACCTTTATCTACCAACAATGGGGCAGCGACAACCTGGGCAATGTCGCGAAACTACCGACCGGGAGCACGCTGATTGGCTTCAACGAGCCGGACGGCAGCAATCAGGCCACCATGACCCCGGCACAGGCAGCGGCATACTACAAGTCCAACTTTACGCCTCTCCGCAAGACGGGCCAGATTGCGTCCCTGGGCACACCGAGCATCACGAACGGCGCGAGCGGCATCACCTGGTTGACGTCCTTCATGGCCCTCTGCTCCGACTGCGAGATTGATTTCGTCTCGGCGCACTGGTACGGCCCTTCGCTGAGCCTGCTGCAATCACAAATGACGGCCATCCACACCGCCTTTGGCCTGCCCGTCTGGATCACCGAGATGGCGTGCACCGACTGGAATGCCGCGGGTAATCCTAGCAACGCCGACATTTCCTCCTTCATGTCCAGTGCCATGACATGGATGGAGGCGCAGTCCTGGATCGCGAAATACGCTTGGTTCGGAGCACTCATCATCACCGATACATCACTTGGCACAGGTAACATGCTGGTCACCAGCGATGGTTCTGCATTGTCGAGTCTCGGTCAACAGTACCTCTCATAAAGTGTCCACCAATGCAGAGGCAAAATTTCAAACACCGCTAGACCAGAGCTGGCCTCTTGGACCGGGGGCTGCTTGGAAACTGTATAGTATTTAAATATATCCCGAAAAAAATCCGACCACTTGACTCGTGACGTGCTCCCATTATTCTGCTTTGATTGTGCCACCTTGAGTTTGTACAAGAGCGTCAAAAAGTCTTACGAATTTGATTCCTGCCACTGCAAATATACAACATTATACTAGAAAAGCTTGCACAACCAAATATACATGCCCCAAGTTGAAAACCATTCTTATTGTTGCCAGGCATGAGTGGATAATAACAATCACGATGTCGCCCTCTTCATTGAATCTATACGTTCACGCAGACGTGCAGTCAATTCGGCCGCATTCTTGTAATTCTGCATGCTACCGGCAGGGTGGTGGCTCGAGTGTTCGGAAGTGGGCATACTGATGCCGAGTTCGGCGGGCGTCATGCTCCGATGACTCGCTGTGCCCGACGTCGTCTTTGGTATGGAGGATGAGTATCGGTTCTCCTTCTCGTCCCCAAAGGCGTGTGAACGACCGTTTGCGTAGTTGAGTGGCGATCTGTGTGGAGAAAGGCTGCGGTGCGATGCTGATGGTGACTCTGTGACGGCGTGATTATCCTGTATCAGACGGGCCTTGGTCAATTGCGACTTGAGCGAGTCTATTTCTCGTTCATAGCGATTGATCTGGTGACGCGCCTGATCCAAGTCTCGATGTGCTTTGTCTAGCTGTGCATCTTTGGCTTTACCATTCATGGATTCCTTGGTCGAGGCCTCTATCAGCCCAGCGTTCTATCACATCAGTTCCTGTTTTCAGACATAACGATGGTCTTTAGTGTCTCAAGCACCAAAACCTGTCACGGGTTCAACATACCTTGATCTGTAATTCTTGTATTTGTTGTCGCATCTTGACGGCTTCATCTCGATCCACAGCAGATGCCAGCCAGTCCTTCTTCTCTCTTCTTAAGCTCTCAAGCTCAATGCGATCGGCAGCAGCTAACGCTGAGTCAGCGCCTGTATTCTGTGATGATGGCCGCGCAAGATTTTGAGCCGTGGGCCGTGCCAATGTCGCACCAGGTCGTCCAACTCGACTCACAGGCGCCGGGGACTCTGGCCTAGTACTTTCGGGTCTGCTCAGTTTCGACGTCGGCTTCGCCAATGTCGGACGAGTGATGCCATAGCCACTACCGACAACAGGCTTTCTTTTGGTCGGAGAGCTAGGCACAGTCCCAATTGGTGCCTTTTTCACCATTACGGGAGCTTTTTTGACGCCGGCCTTCACGGCCTGTGGTGGAACGGCCTTTGGTTTCTCAGCTTTGGCTTTTGTGACGGCAGTGGAGCAATATTCTGCAACCTTTGCCTTTTTGATGTCATCTAAGCTCTCGAGATAAGGACCCATAGCTCGCTCTCCAAGCAGTTTCATGAAGACACCGAGCACTTCCAAAGCAGCCTCTCGCACTTTGACATCGGCATCGCCTACCAGGGCAGCAGAACCTTCAGCCAGTGATTTGACTTCCTCCTTTTTTGGGAAGACAGGGGTCGCCGACAAGCTACGTGCGAGGAAAGCAAGCATGTTCTGTCTCACTGAGGGATTCTTGCTTTTGATCAGCGTTAGTGTTTCCTCCATGATATCGTCCAAGGTGGTGGTTAGGAAAAGTGCATCAAGTGCGGCAGCTACAGCATCGATCACATTCTGCTTCTTCTCCTTGAAGCGCTCTCCGCATGGAGTGAAGACGACATTGCGGTACTTGCCAAAAGAACGTTTCAAGCCCTTAGCAAGATTCTCGAGACAGTTGGCGGCAAGGGCTACACATATTACATTGGCATCCTTTTGGACGCATTTGCCCAGGGTTCTCGTCACGTCGCCATAATCGCCATCTTTGATTCGTGGAACATTCGAACTTGCCACAAGGATGTCTAAGCACTCCTTCCTGTCCTTCCACTTGGTACTTGCCATTACATCCTCAAAGTTTGGCGGCAGACTGGACATGACATCGACGGGTTCTGCAAGGTCGAATGCATCCACCGTTTCCTCTTCTGTGGGCACCACGTTTGTCTCTTCGGCGCCGTCTGTCCCAGCAGACTGCTGTGCAGCTTGCTGTGAGCGTAACAGTCGTTCTTGCTTGACCTCACCAATCGTAATGGTGTCAAATGCTGTCTCGAGCTCTTTCACTTGTACTGGCTTCAGGTCAGCAAGGAGCATTGGCTTCACCGCTTCCCCAAGCCAGCGATAGAGAATGATTGCCAGCTCTGTCGCTTCGGCTCGAACGTTTTTGTCGGCATGTGTGAATAATTTCGGTAGAACTTGCACTGCTGGCTTGGCCTTGACAGTCTTTGCACCAAAAACTTCGTAGATCTTCTTCATTGCCATGGCCGTGGCGGCTACAATCTTCGGCAGTTTGTTTGACAAGCCAGGGATCAACTCTTCAATGACAGGCTCACCGCAGTCAATCTCCACGTACATCAAGCAGGCGTCAATGGCCTTGGTTTTCGTCCCAGCTCGTGTGCTTCCCAGGCATTTTTCGACTATGGCTGCGACCGCGCTGCTACGCGTCCTGATCGCATGTTGCGCGCCGGCGAATTCGAGGTAAGCCAACAGAAGTCCAACTCCTGCCTCTTGTGCGACCACATTCGCGTCCTTAACAGCCTTGGTCAGTAGGTCTGGATCGTTATTATATATTTTGAAGCACGCAGCATTTTCATCTGGCGATGCAGTGAAGGCACGAGTCGATTCTTCGTATGCGTTCAATCGAACTTTCCAGACCTTGTGTGTGAGACGATCTTCGAGGGGCAGGCTGGAATAATCTTCTTGTTCAGGAGCTTCGGCCATGCTCGGTCAGATCTGTGCAACTCCAGTCTTTAGAAGGCGTTCTTGGTCGGTCAAGGGCAGTCTTTCTAATCGCGCTTGCAACGCGCAAGAATGAGCGTGTAGGGACAATGAGGCTGAGTGCGAGGTGCTGAACAATTGTCGAATCGACTGCAGTGTCTACTTGGCTTCGAGAGTAGGTGTTGATGTCTTTGTGTATACACTTTCACGCGTATAGTGAGGCCACTGTTTTGATTGTAGCCAAAAGGCAAGGCTGAAGCGAGTGTGAGCTCCAACCAAGGCAGTGGCTATATTTCGGTTGAAATGCCCGCATCACCTTGGCTCCAGCAACACAACGTGCTCGCGTGTTGCACACTTAGCTACAAGTCAAGATTGTCATCTAACAGAACGCAAAAGGCAGAGGACGTTATCTGAAGCAAGGCGTAAATAGGATGCTTCATAAAACAATTGAGGTGCAGACCTCATAAAGATTGCACTGGATTGCAGATGACTGTGATGCATGCTGGACCAGATGCATATGTGCTGGGGTGTTGGCTCCAGCTTGTCAGGATCCAGGATAGCAGAGACACAGCGGGAGGAATTACCATCTCGGGACTGCGGCTGGGGAGAGAAAAAGTTTTTGTGAAATGGTGGCGCGTTGCTCGTTTCCATGAGCGAGCGCCTGAAAGTTTGCTCATTGCGCTTCGTCCTCAGTGAGACTGTGTTGATATCTTTGCGATCTCCCTCTACAAGACCACTCTTCGCACCACTCCATCCTCTACGATCCACCCATAAAAACTACAAAAAAAAACTTTAAAAACAAAAAATCCAACATGTCGGCTTCACCTGTTCCAAGTGAGACCCCAGAGCAGGTATCTGCTGCTCAAAGTCAGACTCAGGAGCAGTCCGCCGAGTCCAAGGCTGATGCCGCGAACCGAGTGTCTACCTCTCTGTACGTTGGAGAACTCGAGCCAAGCGTCACTGAGGCTATGCTCTTTGAGTTGTTCAACAGCATTGGACCTGTCGCTTCGATCCGAGTATGTCGAGATGCCGTGACAAGACGATCTCTTGGCTACGCATACGTCAACTTTCACAACTCTGCTGATGGTGAGTCTTCGGTCGTGTTGGGAGTCTGCGCGCAGTGACGCGCAGACTGTCTGGTTCCTCTCTAATGCGCAAACTGACACATTGCAGGTGATCGAGCTCTGGATGATTTGAACTATACCTTGATCAAGGGCAAGGCTTGCAGGATCATGTGGTCACAAAGAGACCCTGCTCTTCGAAAGACTGGCTCAGGAAACGTCTTCATCAAGAACTTGGATGGTGCGATCGACAACAAGGCTCTCCATGATACGTTCTCTGCTTTCGGCAACATCTTGTCCTGCAAGGTAGCTACAGACGATCTTGGCAACAGCAAGGGTTTCGGTTTCGTACACTACGAAACAGACCAAGCTGCCGCCGAGGCTATCAAGCACGTCAATGGAATGTTGTTGAACGACAAGAAGGTCTTTGTTGGAGCACATGTCTCGAAGAAGGAGCGCATGTCGAAATTTGAGACCATGAAGCAGAACTTCACAAACATCTACGTGAAGAACGTTGATGAAGAGGTGACTGAGGAAGAGTTCTCAAAGCTCTTCGAGCCATATGGTGCTGTCACGTCCTGCGCACTTGCGCGTGATCCCGAGGGAAATTCTCGAGGATTCGGGTTTGTCAACTACGAGGACCACGAACATGCTGAAAAAGCTGTCGAGGAACTCAACGACACAGAGTTTCATGGCAAGAAGCTTTACGTCGGCCGGGCACAGAAGAAGTACGAGCGCGAGGAAGAGCTTCGAAAGTCTTACGAATCGTCTCGACAGGAGAAAATGCAGAAGTTTCAAGGAGTCAACCTTTTCGTCAAGAACCTTGACGATGAGATCGATGACGAGAAACTCCGAGAGGAGTTCGCAGCATTCGGTGGCATCACTTCTGCGAAGGTCATGTGCGATGAGGCTGGAAAGTCCAAGGGCTTCGGTTTCGTTTGCTTCTCATCTCCTGAAGAGGCCACTAAGGCTGTCACTGAGATGAACCAGCGTATGTTGAATAACAAGCCTCTCTATGTGGCTCTCGCACAGCGAAAGGATCAGCGACGAACTCAACTTGAAGCTCAGATCTCGGCCAGAAATCAGCTTCGTGTTCAGCAACAAGCTGCTGTTCAGGGAATGCCAGCTGGTTACCCTGGTCAGATGAATGGTTACTACCCGCCCCAACAGCAGATGATGGGATTCCAGGGTCGCCCGATGCCCGGTCAGCAGTTCCCAGGGATGATGCCACCCCAGCAGAGATTCCCTCAGCAGGGACGCGGGATGCCACCACAAGGTATGTATGGACCACCAATGGGACAGCAATTCCCAGGTCAAGGGTACCATCAGGGATTCCCGAACCAAGGTCGTGGTCGTGGAGGTGCGATGAGGCAGCCTATGGGACCTCGTGGCGGTATGATGCCTCAGGGTCTCGGACGAGGCAATGCACCGCCGCAGCAACCTCAACAGAACGGCTCGTTCGACATGGGTGGCCTGTCATCCAGCTTGTTGGCTAGCGCAAGTCCAGAGAACCAAAAGCAGATGCTCGGTGAGGCTCTCTACCCCAAGGTCCAGGTGACCGAGCCCGCTCTTGCTGGCAAGATTACGGGAATGCTGCTCGAGATGGAGAATGGAGAGATTTTGAATCTGCTCGAGGATGAAAACTCGCTGCAGACCAAGGTCAACGAGGCTCTGGAAGTTCTCAAGGACTGGAACGACAAGCAAAATGCCGGTAGCAATGCCGACGAGGCCGAGACGCCTGCAGCAACCACTGGCGAGGCTTTCAAGGAAGCAGAGACCAAGGCTGAGGAGAAGGTCGAGGCCTAAAGTTGGGTGTGCAATGTAGTTCTTGTCTGGTGAGAGGATGGAGTGAGGACCGAGAGGCCTACAGTAGAGGAATCTTTAGTGGCAGGACGTGGCCAATTTTGATCTCGTAGGCAAATCTCGTTTTTGTTCATACAAAATCATTTGAGTGTCATGTTATATTCGTCCACTGAACGTTGTGAAACGACTGCACTTCGAGAGCTTGGATCATAAACGCCAATTTTGATGGTCGGATCTCACTTGCCGTATGTGATGGCAGCTTGCACACCTGATCACAGAAAACTGGCCATGAGCAACAATGTACATTCCACTACAAACACAACAATCACTATTCTGTACAGCATAGATACAGACCATCGCTTGCCAAAGTCTCACTCCACATTTCTTGAAGCCTCACTTGCTCACATATCGCCGCGACGCCCCTCCTCCGCCTCGACTGCCGGGATATGCAGTGTGCGAGTTGTGATGGACGTCCTGCTGGGAGATGGTGGAGCCTCGATGGCTGGCGGTGGAGAAGGAGGAGGAGGCATTACTGCTGCCGCTGATCATGGTGGCATCGCTGTACCGCCAAAAGACACTGTTGCTGATTATCGGGCACTGCAGCTCGTCGTTCTCGGTGCCGTTAGTACTACGGATACTGCTGAGCCGTTTGACTGCCTTGGCATTGTTCAGTGCGACCTGTTTGTCCACTGGTCTCGTCCTCGGGCTCGGCTGGAGGAGTGAGTCTCGCTTTTGTCGCTGGGGATTGAGTGGTGACGTGCGTCTCTGCGGGTTCTGTGCGGGACCGTTGGCTTGGTCGGTGGGTAGTGGATTCGTGTATCGGAGTGTACTTGGAGCAGCTCTGCTGAACCACGCAATGATGCTCTGACGTTTCGATTTCTTGTCTTTGCTTGTCTTGTTGGTACGACGATTGAGCGACTGATTCGACTAGAGGGGAAGATCAGCCGCTGGTCTCCCTGAGTCTTAAAGGACATACACATGTGCTAAAGGAGGAGAAGCGGGAGATCAAGAGCGTCGGTTTTTCTTGGCCGCTCATAGGCCAGATCGAGACTGACTAGTGCCTGGTGAGGTGTGATGATATCGTGACGGGCACAGCAAGGATGGGGCAGCTGTACAATAGCTTGTTTCGAGGTTCCCAAGGTTGACTGGATCTTCCACTAGAAACGATAGTGAGCCAACGGCGAGCTTCGAGAGTCCGTCAGCCAGATACTTCTCCGGCATCGAGAGTCGCAGATGGGTAGAGCAGACCATGATCCATGCGGTAGCTGCAGGATCTCGTGAGGGTCAGACCACGTTGCAACTTGAATTGCTGCAGCGGGAAATAGATTGCACGCTCTCGTGCTTTCCACGGATGCATGCCCGCTTGCATGTTTATGTCTCGCGAGTGATTCTCTCGTCACGAATGCAGCGTCCTCCACGACAGCTGTACACTGTGCATTGAGCCATAAGAATCTGGTTGTAGTTGTGGACCTATTCGTCGAACCATTTGGTGTTTGACCTATATTATCACGCTAGCAGGCGGTTCGTGGCAAAACAACAAAGAGCCTCCTGGCATCATAACATTTGGATCAGAGTTCAGCGTGAGCTAGCAGGAATCTGCTGTACTTCTTTCCGACCTCTCTCACCATGTAGAGCTTCGTGATGCTCGTAGCCATTACCCAACTGCAGTTGCACAACCTCCCACTTGTGCCGGTCAGGTTGGATTCGTTATTCGACACAAACGCGCCCGAGCACTATCGCATGTCTATCGACTGAAAATCATGCCTGAACGAGACGACAATTCTAGAATAGACTCCTTCCGAGCCCACCATAAGATTCATGCTTTGCGTGTTCGAGGGCTGATCATCTAGCGTCAGTCGAGCAGCAGACTCCTGGTAGTACTTCTGCCCTTAGACCAGCTCGACATGGACTAAGGAGTGAGCATCGAGTTACCTAAGATGTTGCACTGATACCTCACAGGATGAGTGGCAAGCTCTATCATAGCCATGCTTTCGCAAGCTTGTGAGACATGCTGCAGTAGAAATATGAGTGAAGTACAACCTGTGCAGGGAATCAATTGTGGAGCCTGATTCGTCGCTCAGCGCACTTCGAGGCTTTTAATATGCGGCCGCTCGTCGACGCCATCACAGCCAACCTTTGCCCCAATGTCTACACAATCAATCGTGATGTTGGTCGGTACGTTTAAAGGACAGGTCTGAAATACATTGTGTGGTCACAGGCTCATCAAAAAGTCAGATCGCAATGCTCAGAGCCATCAGGCCTGTTCGTGAAAATCTGGTCACAGTCCAGAAGCGATTCGCATCACATGGCACATCTTTCGAACCACCGACGGGAAAGCTATTCAATGAACCGGTACTACACATCTAAGGTCGTGTACAGAGTGAAGCTGACAATGGTCAGCATTTGAAGGCGGGCGAGAAGCGCAAGAAGGAATCGTGGGAAAATCTTTGGACGTTTGGATTTGGTGGTGCGACGTTGATGGGTATAATCATTGCCATCAACAAACCGGATGATACGTACGTTGCTCGATTCGTAGTCCTCTTTCATTGCTGACTCGATAAGATTGACGACATGGGCTCTGGAAGAGGCTAAAGCGAGGCAGGCGGCTGCCGGCACTACTCCAACATATACAAAATCCGGTTAAGCACGATACCTGTAACTATTCCTAATCTGTGTTGGACACGGCGATTTGCTTGCGGAGGACAATATATTTACATCAGATTTGTATACTTTTGATTGAAGCTGAAGACCTGCAAATCTTTGAGGTAGACTATCATCGAGGAACCGTTGCAAATGGCGGTTTTGTGTGCTTGCCCAAAGGACTCTGCACCTTACACGACTCGCATCGAACATGAAGTTGTCGATTCCTTCTTCCTGGTTCGACTTCCCTTTGAAAGAGCTCTTACGTGGCCAAAATCGTGCCCATAGGCTCAAATTCCTCTTCCGAGGATGACTGATCTGTGACGACGCAAGAAAGTTGTAGAGATGTTTCACTGCACTTCTTGCACGAGTTGCTCCACAAATTCTTGTCGCAACTCCTCACTAGCGACTTTCTTTCCCGTGGTGTATGTGCCGATAAAAGCCTTCAGTAAGCTATTGGCTCCTACGCCGCTTCTTTGATACGTTCCGTAATCATGACCATTGATATCAAGGTCTAGCTTTCGCCCGTTCCAGACGGTCAAAAGCATGACGTCCGACTTCAAGAATGCCTTGCGTGGATTCGGAAAGAAGTCCTTGAACGACTGCAGGCTCTCTGCATCTGGATCATGGCGTAGAAGAACACCACGAACGAAACCGTCCCTCATATGAGCTATATCGGTATTTCGTACCGGCGTGATGCGTACTGCATATGAGACGTCGTCCAGTGAGTTCAAGAATGCTGCACCTTCGACCGGATCCTTCAAGTACTTGACGAGTGAGGTGGGCGAGTCGACCTGAACAGACCGTAATGCTGCATTGAGACGCGGTATGTCTGTCGAACTGATGTATATGCCGACATCATATACCGATATTGACAGAAACGTGACCTTGCGAGTGCCCGATGCGACCAGGACAAAATCATGATCCTTGATCCGCAGTCCAGTCGGCAGTCCAGGTGTGTTTTTCGGCGTGTAGTCGCAGTGTAGTCGGCGCTTTTGAGACTGCCATGCTAAAGTGGCTCCAGCCACGGATGCAGTCACTGCGGAATACAAAGTCCTGGATATCATGGCAGTCAGCCTCGCTGCGATACTTTAGTTCCGATTGCCCTCAACATGATTTTGCACAGGATGGACCACTGCTGCAACTTATTAGTGGAATTGTAGGAAGTTCTTCGAGGCGAGAAGTACATTGTGGAGCCGATTTGCTTTGTTCACAATGTCGTTGTACCACTGACATGTTTACACTCTTCTCAATGCACAAGGTGACTTAGAACGAGATATTCATGGGTTTGAGTAACCATTTGCCTGAGACGTCGAGAAGATGATGATGACGACTCTATCCATGGTGACCGATGGTTTACACTTCTATGAGCAATACTCCTTCAAGGTCTTTATGCATGCCATATGCACCAGATAAGTCTGGCGAATTTTAAGCAAGTGCGCAGGCGTCGATCATCAACATCCTTAGATGGGAGATCCGAAATTTCGTGTCGTAGAGCGTATACGTGATGGAGCGACACAGCTTATGGACGACTTAGGACCTCTTTGGCTCTTCGGAATCATGGCGCTTATCCTCATCTCTGTCGTTCTTAGAACGTGGCTCTTATTAGGTTTCGTCGCAGGAGCCTTTGTGACGCTCTACTTGCACCCATATGAGACTAGGAAGAAGAAAGAGCTGGTCTTTCGAGAATGGCCTGCTGCATCGCCACCGGACATGGTCGGAAAGCTAGAGTTGAACGAACCCTCACAAATTCCGGCAAGACTCAACTCGGAGATGGAAGCATTTTCATCAGGCATCATCAAGGACTATGTTCGTTGGTGGTATACACCACCAGTGTTTCCTTCTGATGACACGTTTCCTGCCAGCTGTAAAGAAAGCTTGGACTATTGTTTACATAGTCTTTACCATTCCTTCAGCAGAAAAGATCCGGTTCTATATCTAGACACCATGTTTACCAATACAGTTGCCACCATTGGAGCCGTCCTAGACGATCTGCGTATGGCTCACAAAATGCGAACGGATGACGATCCTATAGGATTCGCGCATCTGGCGAGAACAAGGCCAGAAGCGATTATTGCGCGAATGATGGACTTCGAGCAAAGACAAGAAGGACTACGACGCTCTACTGATTTCTTCCTCAGCAAGTACGCACATGCTCGTGACATGAAGTGCTTGCCAGCTGCAAGTTTCATGCGTGCAGTAATCGTCGAATCTGTCTTTAGCACTAGTCTCCGTGCTTTAGCTCATAAAGACACCATCAATGGGCTCATAGTTGCAAATCTGAAGGGAAAGCTAGCCTCTTCGCAAACGAGTACCGCCCCGAGGGATGAGTTAGCGGCTGCTCTGGATGCTGCGACACATGAAATTGCCTCCACTACTCAGGGCCGAGCGGGTGAAGGTCCTGATTGCCCTGACAAGCAAAATGTCGCTATTGAGGACGAATCAGACGTTTCTCCTCAGGCTATGCAGCCGGTCGAAGCAATAGTTCGACCTGCTCGTGGTCGACGATTGAGCTTCAAGAACAAAAGTGTAAGCTCTATCAGTGAGATATTTGATGAGGACGGCAATCGTCTCTTGGATCGACGAAAGTCCTTTCTACAAAGGACGAGTTCGTTATTGTCCAAAAGCAGATCTCGAAGCACATCTCCTGCGAAAGCCAATGAGCGCAAAGAGAGTCCTCCACAGACACCTATACGTGAGCACGGCAGATCGCGTAGTATATCTCCATTCAAGAAGTCTACTAAACAACAGAGCACAGCTGAGGCCGTAGCGAGTACATCACCGGCTCAGAAACTGCAATCAAACCTCTTTCAAGCTGAACTTATCGTGAATGATGCATCAGACATCACAAACGCAGATTTCAACAAGCCAGTCACAGCACTACCAAAGTTTTCGATCCTTATTTCGCCAATCAAGCAGGAGGGATACACAAATACGGGTGGAATCGGGGTATTTCGTTCTATACTTGACATTGAAGACCTTGACAAACAACTCAGAACGACTGTCGAAGACGCTTTCATGCATTTGCCGGCATGGAGGAAGTGCACATATGCAACGCTCGAGAACGCCATACTCGAGTATCTAGTTCAGATCACACGTAATAAGCTTCTCGCAGAATCAGACTTGTTCAAGCAATTCTGCCGCCCGGATGTGATCTCCGAGGAACGACCTGAAGAACAGGCCGCGGCCGCAAGCGCTCCCTGGAACGTCCTAGCAGATGGTGGTAAGGCTGTGTTGGGAAGCTTGCGCAAGGGAACTGAGCTAGTGAGACCTGTGAGTGGTACACCCAAACAAGATCCGGCGAAGCGAGCAGATGAGGACAGCCATGCCTCTCCTGCCGACAATCTGGTCAAGCAGGGTGAAATGAAGGCACTGTTTGCGGCACAAGAGTTGGAACTAAAAGAGACCGCAATGCCGGACTCACCTGATCGTGTTACTGAAACACACACAGTCACGGCCACTGCTAGTGATATACCTAACAGTCCATCACCTCCAAGGACAAAGCCAAGCTCGACGCACCGAAGCAGGATTGATGTTCAGAATCTCGTCTCGCAATCAATGGAGCTTTTGACAACATTTTACGCTCTATCATCTCGAACGTGGATCATTCGCAAGCAACTACTAAACCTCTTGCGTAATCTCCTGCTTTCGAAAAACAGCATTTATTCACAAGCATTCGTTCATTGGCTGGACGAGTATGTACTGGATCCTCTCTCGGACGCGAATGCTATTTCTGTATATTTTCATCAATTTAACGAATTCATGTTTCCAGTCACATATACCAAGCCGGAGCGACTTTCGAGCGAGCAATCATCGGCATTGGCATCAGAGGCTCGCGCGCTATTTGTACAAAAGGCCATGCCGCAGGCCATACGCAATCTCATGGGCGCACCACCTACATCGGAAGCCCTCGGGATCCTCTTTGATGCACTACAGGACGAAGCCTTCAGTCTTGGACTTTTTACTCTCTTGTTTACAGAGACCTTCAAGACCTTGATGGTCGACTAGTGGCGGGCATTGGCAGTAGTGATGGAGAGGCTTTCCATATTCATCATCATATGTATATTATCTTTTTTATCTCGATCAAGTCACGTGCTCCACGTCATTCTTCTTATCTTGAGCTTATATTTCCGATAAACGCCAAATATTCCGTGGATATATACTTGACAAATTCATTGGACTTGCACCGGCTGAATCAAAAGTCGACACCATGTCGTTCGAGGCCGCGATGCAGGCAATTGATGCCGCGCACGCCGAGGACCCGCGACAGACTGATAGCGACGGTCCGTACGAACTCCACTACGCGCGCCGATGCACGGAGTACCTACGCAAACTGGACCCTTCGGCATCCGAATTACTGCAATTGGCCGTCCGCGCCCAACATTTACGGCGCTGGGAAGTGCCCCGGTCGAATTACCCCATGACTAAATTGGGGTACTTTAAATGGCGCACGGGCTTGAAAGCGCGACAAGCTGATCTTGCAGTCACCATCTTACGTGACTGCGGGTACAGCGAAGACGAGGCTAGTCTGGTCGGAAAATGGATCAGAAAGGACGATTTCAAGAGCGATAAGGAAGGTCAGTTGTTGGAGGACGTGGCGTGTCTCGTGTTTCTTGACGATGGATTCGAGGCATTTAGACGACAACATGAGCGCGACAAGATCATTCACGTCCTCCGGAAGACGTGGCCGAAAATGTCGGATCGGGGACATCAGGTCGCGCTCGGCATCGATCTCAGTCCCGAAGCCGCGCAAGTCGTCCAGGAAGCCTTGTCCCCTCCTACGCCGTCGTCATAGTCGTCTTTGTGAGGCGGGAGACCGATTTTCAGAACAAGTGGCTGGCTGGGCCGCCGACTAGCTCCGTTATGCAACACACCGAAATTCTTCAGACAAAGTTATGCCGGCACACGAGAGACAACACGACAAGTCGACTTTGAAAGAATATTCTTTACATTTTACATTGTACATATAGAGTGATTTGGTGCTACAGAAGACTACCGGAGTTGAAAGGAATAAAGAGATAAACCAGTAGATGTGTGGTATACAATTTTTTTTTGTACAGTACTCGTTGTTACACCATGAAATTGAATCGTTTGCCAAAAAGAATTGAGAGAATCGCCATGCAGAGGAATGCAGTAATAAAAATACACACAATAATCGAGGTTTCCCCGTCTAGAATGAACTCGAGGCGACGACCGGGTTGTAGTTGTAGATTGTGGGGGAGCTGATGATGGCCGCGGGACCAGAGACACTCAGGACATTCGACCCTCCCATGGTGATGGAGACGGACGGGGTACCGGTGGAGAAGCCGACGTACTGGAAGTGGTTCATGCCGGCGACGCCGTTGAAGGTCTGGCTCGATCCGCCAGAAGTGACCGTCACCGTGGCGGAACCGGTCAACATGACGGAGAGGTAGATGTTGTCGTCCGCGAACGCGTAGTTGGTCGGCTTGCCGTACGGGTCGGCGGTGGCGGTCGCGTCCTTCGGGTGGGTTCTGTACCACCAGTAGAGCTTGTTGGAGGTGATGGTCGGGTACGCCGCGTTCTTGTACGCCTGGATGTAGTATGCCGCGAGGCCGAGCCATGCCGTGTGGTCGTGGCCATTGACCCAGGACGCCGCATTGATTGAGGAATCATACGGCGTGGCACCGTCCACCGGTCCAATGTACGACGACTCGCCGTAATCGTTCCACGTGATGATTTCGATAAAGTCCGGCTGCATCGTGACCAACTCCTCCCATCGGGTGGTGTAGAGGTCGTCCGACTTGTAGATCCAGTTCTTGTAGGAAAAGTGGGTGTAGAACCACGGCGAGATTCCTGCCATGTAGACCTTTGACCCTTTGCTGGACATGTAGGCACTGTCCTCGGCGGTGGACATTTCGGAATCGGTCGTCGGCCATGCGTCCCAGGAGAATGCACCGTCGTTTGAGCTCATTCCCATTGCGGCGCTGGGTCCGAGTGCAGTGAATGATGGCACGAAGAAGATGTCGTGTCCGGCAGCGGAGAGGGTGCTCTTGAAGGCAGACCATCCACTCGCAGCGCTAGAGTACCCGAATGTGATTGACTCTCCGGCAAAGGTGGACACGAATTGCTTGTTGTTGTAAAAGTACTGGTTCGGGTGCGAAGCATAGTTGGTGACCCATGGAGTCAGGTCAGAAATGCCATCGCCGGCCATGACGGCCATGTCGAGCGAGATGAACAACTTGAATGACGTTCCAACCGCGGCACTGTACATCTTGGCCACTCGATCAGCCATCCAGCTGTCTGGGCCGACGTTGAGTGCGAATCCATCAATACCCACTGCAGAGGCGGCTGCAATGTCGGCGGCAAAGTCAGAGACACCCATTGGGTAGGAATTGCCCATCATGAAGTGTGCAAAGACCTTTTTTGGTCCGTTGCCAGAACTGATGGCCGCGGCAGCACTAGTGGCTGCTGCGGCTGCTGTAGTCTTTGCGTTTGTCGGGCTTGCTGCGACGTTGCCAGCATATGAAGTGGCAAGCGTGGTTGCTTGGGTGGTGCTGGGCGAGGTGGACGAGGAGGAGGAGGAGGAGGTGGTGGTAGGGGTGTAAGCCTTGGCAGCTGGCACAGTGTACTGCACAGTCTGTGTCTGCCAAATCGTGATGGCACGCTTCTTGAGGCGGTCATGACGATGCTTGAGGTTTCTGCTTCGAGTGTTTAGGCTTTCCTGGTTGATTGCGAGGTCGGCAGCTGGCAATGCCAGGTGACCTCCAATCGAGGCATTCAAGGTCTCCGAGGAAGGACCATTCGGCAAGAGACCCGCGAAGAACGCAACAACAGCTGCAGGGTTGACGTACATGGTCGAGTTGTGGTGAATAAGTCGAAGAAGGCTGCTTTGAGTGTATTGAGATCGCTAGAACCAGCTAGACGACGAGAGAGTGCGAGGTGCCTAGTCACTCCCGTTGGTGACCGGGATATGGAAGAGCAAAAGTAAAAGAGAGTGTGTATATATGCACTCGAAGAGCTTCTTCGTGCGCGGTGCAAGGATGAAGCGCACTGGGCAGGAACTGTGGTTAGCAGGCGAGAGTGATGGTGATAGAGGACTGAGAGCAGGACATCTCAAGGGCCCGAGCGTCTTTTAAGAGACCCAACCACCTCCTTCCTCTGACCGTCCGAGCCAAGCTCAAGCTGCAGCAAACGTGGACGAGAAAGTGACCCATCGATCGTAAGGAACATTTAGAAATCGCTTGTGTAACAAGCCCCCGAACAAAGGCGGCCCCTCGAAAAGAGAAGCCCGGCGACCGATGCGGAGGAGTCGAGTCCTGTTTCCATGCAGGGAGGCAGTGCGATAGGCCAGTGATTGGGTGCCACGCACGGGACGCCATCCCGCTGAGACATCCGTGTAAGACGAAATGCCCGAATTCGCCAGCCTCCTCTCGCCAACAAAAGGGAGTTCCTGGTGCTTTCGCCCTTGTCTTTGCCATCCTTGGTCTCCCCCTGGCTGATGTTACCTTGCGATGCGGTGGCTGGCACAGTCCCTTCCGAAAGAATCTTCCGTGCTCTTCCTTGGCACCCGCGGTGAACATAGGGCGGGACGGATATGGGATGACCTCACAAATTCCTTTGTATCCTTATTTCTGGACCTGCGCAAATGTCCGAGCATTCGCCTTTGTCCAAGTGGCTCAATCTTGATGCTCTGGTCACGGGTTGTCTGCTTGGCACGCGAAGAGACTCTGCAGGCGACACACGAGATGCAGGAGACCTGGCGTTGCGATCTCGATTCCGTGCAAAAGACTCCTGGGCCAAGCTGCAGATCATGGTCGCCCAAATCTTATCGCTTGATAACGCGCCCTGATTGGTCGAGAGACAGCGGCTCCGCATAAATGTCGGAAAGTACTACTGTATTGGGTTAGAGAGGAGGGGTTTTGTGTTCGTCAGCCACCTTTCCGCAGGCGGGAAGTTGTTCATCTGCACGCGAGGAGGGACCTCCTACGCTTGTCCCCTCTGCACACGAGGGTCAGCGTGTGATGGCTCTTTGGGTTGCCAGCCTCTTCCATCTCCCCGTTCGTTGGCTGATGGAGCATCGTCCACGGGTGTGCCTTCTGGAAGGAAGATGCACGTCCTGACATGCAAAGTGAGACATTTCTGCGAGCAGTGTGTGGCATTCTGCACAGTAACGCTTCCGGGCGGCCATGATTCCATGCACTAGAATATCCATACGCGTGCGTACATGACATCCTTGGCGGGTCTCATGCCTGAGTGCTGGTCAGCCATCATGCGAAGCTAGGTCCTGTATATGCTCGAGCCGGTATACAACATGCGTTCTATCGCCGCGGATAGTTTAATGGCCCGTTGAAAGTAACGAATAGACCGTCCGCGCTCGATGCACCTGAGGCGAACGGTTGACAAGTGCCTCGAAGATCTGTGCGCATGACTTTAGCTTTAGCATGGGCATCAACTGCGCAAATCACTGCCCTATAACTATCACAAATTAGAGGTGATTCACCTGATCGCTAAGAACTGTTTTCAAGAGGTTCAATCTGGTCATTCGAGAGCGCGTATGCTGCCCCGAAAAGTAGCATACATTAATGTTCAGACGCCTGCGCGTGTGTCTGATCATCTTGTGACCATACTGACAAGGTGGTGTAACACTCGTCCTCTTACACAATGAATTTCGTGAGGAGCTCTGCTTCACGTCGCGTACACGAGCTGATCACGAGCGATCAGAGAAACGCGCATTTTCACTCGCCTCCGCCACACCATCTTTGTTACGTAGCTCTCTCTAGTGCTATGGTTGGTATTGTGTTGTGGTACACGATACGTCCAGAAGATTTGTGACTTGTTCACAGGGAGTATATCCTGGCAGACCAATGCTGCAACGAGTAGAGTCTGCCATTACAGTGGCTGATAGTTGCCAATCGCTATCGCCAGGACCGACTCCCAAAAAGCGACCTTACACACAAGTCTTTTCCACTCCAGTCACTTGTCGCCTCCTCAAGCGACCTCGCGGCGAGACTACGCCGGAGTCGCCATTACCACCAATTCGCACCAAGCGTGATACACGGGCACTTTTCCATGACTGCGACAAGTCAAACAAAATCGAAGCACAGACACAAACAGACACGAATCCCGACTCGCACTGGTCGGCATTGCACCAACAACTCAGCAGTACAGCTTGGCTCTCGGAAGCTACATGCCAGACGTACAGTGATGCGGAGGCACTGAGGAGTACTGCAAGCTACACGGCGCTTCTGGCGCGCACTCGTCGCCACTTTGACACTCTCGTACACGCGGGTGACTTTGCACACGACGACACCACGGCCTTGGCGAAGAATTACCTCCTGGACCATCATTTGATTATGCTGAGACGTCTCTTGAGTGCGCGCAATAAGGACGACATCAACGACGACGACATAGCAGGATGGACGTGTACGAGCACGGTCCTGCCTCCCTCTACCGCGGCTGACTGTGTCCCACCGACACCTCCAGGCTCAGACACTCCCGACCACGAGACCCGACCCGTCCCCACTACGCATCGCGATCCCATGAGCGCACGAGACGCGGCAGCAGACGACCCGTCGTCATCAAGGAATAGACGAGTCGCACCACTGCGTACGATGGAATCGGAGACGTTGCTGCCCTGGCCTGCGAGCGGCACATTCGAGCGAGAATCCAAAGATGATGATGAAGAAGGAGGAGGAGGAGGAGGATTGCAATCACGTCACGAGAATGGTCGCGCGGTAAAAGGTCCATCATCCATCAAGCACAATAACTCGTCGAGTGTCGAGATCGTGACGGCGAACGACACCAGTCCTGTGAGACGATCTACACGATTACGTCGTAGTCACGGCACGAGACGATAATATGCGCCAGGCTTTCTAGAACATCCTGATATTGCGCATCCAATGTGAATCAAAAACTTCCAATGATGCACTCGGGTTTAGTTTTCTTGTAGGCGTGTGGACTTTAGTCTCGTGATGCATAGTGTTATGTAATTATCATGTAATGTTATGTACATGTTATCTAGATCTTGCTCATTTCGTAGAGCCAATGCAAATGACTTCAGTGATGTGGTGGATTCCCAATTGTATACACTTCCCATGCTACCGTGTGCATCATGGAGTTCCGAGTACTCAGACAGAGTGGCTACGTAGTCGCATCGGAGTGCATGATGGTTATGCAAAGAAGTACCTTTGTTTGAGAGTATTATTATTTGATAGTGGAAAGAACAGTCTGCCATAATATGCGCGCCAATGACAATGAAAATGCTAATGGTCAACAAGGAATCGCCCTCATCCGAACACCCGAGGAGAGGCCTGAAGGTCTTGGCGACCAGGGCTTGCGAGATCTGAAGAGAGAAGGGCCGGTTTGACGCCGAGCCAGTCGATCCACGGAGCTCGTGTGCAAGTGCATCGTGGAGCGCGAGCTCATGCGGAGCAATATGCAAAAGAAGAGAAAGTGAATCCCGCGAGTCGAAATGTTACTGCGAATGACCACGTTGTACCCGGACCTCACAAGAGCTGCTTTCGCGGCGGAGAAGACCCTGAAAACAACCTTGGAGAAGGACTTTGGACTGCCATGAGATGTGGCGCCACGAGGTGGCTGAGAAGAGACCGAGGAAGACGAGCCATCATTGTGCCGGGGATGGTTGGTTTGGACAGCTGAAAACCTTCCAGGTTGTGACGGGCGAGCTGCCTGTCAAAAAGCGCAGCTTACCCTATCTGGGCAGGTGAGTAGGTAAACTCCTTGGCAGCCAGACAGGCATGGCGCCACCACTTTCCCGGGCGCCACCTGAAAAAGTTTCCATTGTTTCGCAGCTCTTGCGCCGATCGTCCTGGAAGAGCCTCGGAAAGGGGGAATGGTGTCGCAGTCCAGGCTCGCTCATCCACATGTTCGACCCTTAACCAGGAAGATCATGATCATCGTCATCGTCATCGAGACTGCCAGAGCTGCATTGGAGCACATTGCTGGAGTATTGACTCGAAGGCACGATCCGCTTACCTGTTTGCGTAGCCGTTGTGTGTGCCTGGTCCTCTATGCATGATTGGTGGCTGTCCCTCTACCGTGGATCGTGGCCGCTCCATGGGTAGAGAACGTAAGCGTACTTCCTCATTCCACTGAGATCCGTTGTTGTACATGGCAGTCGGCAGTACGTTGTCCATCGGTCCTGGAAACTCTGGGCGAGGTAAGATGGGCCTGGCAGCGTACGGCTGCAGGCACGGCTTCTCGTTCATTGGACCGTACTGATCCTGAGCGCCAAATTTGTAGACATAGTCGAGTGATGGCAAGATCCGGTCATCTCCTCGTCTTGACCCGTCCTGCAAGATAGAGGGTATCGTGAATGGACCGCTAGAGCCTTGTCTCACGCCTCGATTCTCATGGTCATGCTCAACCTTCATTCCATTGTGATCGTTGTGATCACGAGCACCATGGGCCACTATAGCATGTGGTGCTGGATGTTGCTGATTCATGGTGCGCTGCGCTTTCCTTGGAGGTTCTAGCTTCTCGGGTCGCTCGTCCTTGAGGACCCGTTGTTTGAACTCGCGCAGGTATGCCTGATATTGATGATACTCAGGACTCTTCTTGTATACGGCGACTTCCGCTGTATAACGCCTTTTCACTTCTGCTGCCTGTGATTCTATAGCCTCCTTTTCTGATGCTGCCAGACTTTTCCAGCGCTCTCCGACCAATCTCGCCAGCTGTGTAAAGCTTAGATTTGAATCTTTTTGTTCCTCCCGAATGACATTAGCGAACAAGACATATGCAGAAGGAGGCCTGGTTGGTGCATTGTCATCCGGCTTGGGGTGTCGCTTATAACGCCGTTTCTGCGGTACTGCTTCGACATATGACGAGGGAGATGTTTGACCGTCCGAGCCCGATGCCGAGACATCACAAGGACTTCGGTTTTCTTCGTTGATGGAGCTTGGTAGACTCCCCGGTGCTGGCTTTGGAATATCCTCCAGTCGTTCAGATTGTGGGTACCCTGGTTCATTAGCAAGACATACAGGACTTATACAGGCGGTACGAACCACGCAGAGTCGCAATTTCACGATAGAGAGTGCGCCTGTGACCTAGCTTGACTCCAAGGGCAGCACTATAGAGCGTCAGACATCACCATCGTCGTCAATATAGCTCGTAGCATCTTACAGGTCAGACTCCGTGATATCGGCAATAGACGACCAGTCCGTGAAACCTTCATCAGTGAATCTAATGGAATAAGTCTCATGAGAGTTACTTTCGGAAGGTTGTCCACCTCTTAAGATACTCTGACAGGCCCAGACGCGCAAAGTCGTCGGAGAGATTGTTCCTCATACTCAGCATGCTGAAGACTTGTCTGACAGTCTGTAGCGCAAAGACCTCTTTCTAATGTGTTTCGTCGCAACGATCGAGATGTCGCCACTCGGTTGTACTTTTCAGAAGCTGGCGCTGCGCAAGGACTATGCCACAAGTAACTCAAGATGGCTGTGCTCTCGAAGACTACAGCACTGTGAAGTATCGCAACACTGTCCAGTCCTTGTCTTTGTCGTAAAATAGAGTGACCTAATCAGGACTGTCACAGAGTGTGCTATCCCTCACTCTGAGATCGATGTGATGTCAGACCACTTCAGCTTGTTTGCTTGTATGCTGAGTAGAGTTGTTCTTGGAACCGCCAAGGAGAAATGCAAACTGCAGTCGGCATGAGACCTACCGGTCAGCGAGTAGGCAAAACAAGACCAAGGGCAGGGATCGAGATGCAAGGTCCCAGAATTGCCTTGCTGGGAGAGACCTTGTG
Organism: Taphrina communis; assembly: GCA_005281525.1. NCBI lineage: Eukaryota > Fungi > Ascomycota > Taphrinomycetes > Taphrinales > Taphrinaceae > Taphrina > Taphrina communis. The sequence goes on along the minus strand of RHGI01000022.1, from coordinate 48,810 downwards.
GGCAGGGTCGTTACGTGATTGACATATGGGAGTCTGTCTGCCTGGTACGCAGAAGGGGGAAAGAGTGCTAATTCGAGTTTTCCAAGCTTGGAATCCAGTGTGCGGAAGGGGAGGGCCACCACCACCACCACAAGAAGGAAACACGGGCGGGCGGATCTCCAGCAGAGGCTTGTCCCCCCCGTTCGTCCACACTTCGCATCTCAGCCTCTCGTCTTTTTCTTGTTGGGCGGATTCTTGTGGCTTGGGGTGGAAGCATGGATCCTATCAAAGAAGAAAAAGATGGATGCACCACCTGCTGCAAGCCACAAGCTCTCGAAACGTGGAGGTCTGATGGGTGTCTGCCCCGGTGTTCTCGCTCTCTCTCTCGCTCTCTCTGTCGCTCTCTCACTTGTCACAACCTCAGACCTTTGTTCTCTCACACGCTTGTGTGCTTCTTGTGTCATTTCCCACTTTCCCCTCCAGTCTTGAAGGGCTTTCCATTCTTCGGAAGGTCGTCTCGCCTGCTGCTTGCCTGCTTGACAGCCAATCTCCCTGCTAGTCTTGGCTACCAGCTTCCCAGCATGGTAAAAAGCCCGTCCATCTTGTGTCTCGTCTGCCTGTCTGTCTCGACCTGTCTACCGGTGACACGGCGAATTGGCAGTCCCATCTTGTCTTGCCTGTCATTTGTTCCCACCAAGAGGGTCGACAGGTCTGGTGAGGATTGTCACGCACGTACTGCAGCACCACTCTGCTTCGGGCTATGCGGACCACGATACGTAAGCTGACGATGCAAGCAAGACAACAAGCGTTCCGTCAGACTAGCTCCAGGGACACATCCGTTTCCTTGTGCGGAACACGGGGCAACGCTTGCCACGATCGATAGCAAACGATGTTCCACATTGCCCGTGAAGATGTCACTCGAGCATCTGAGCTTTAGTGACTGGATCGTCATGATCATTCCTCCGCTGATTCAACACAGATCTGCCCAAGTCCTTAGGTGTCTGGTAGTTAGCATATGGGCTTCGCATTCTAAACTTTACCTGCCTCGAAATTCGGATCAACGGCGCAAAAGTGCCGTTCCGATAGATGGCGAAGCCTAGCCCAAGCTATATGGGCGCATGACATGTCGTACGTGCTTTGCAGTTGGCCAGCAATTGCAAGAATATGTCGCATGTCTATAGCTAGGGGTCGGGTTAATTGTCGTTGGCCATGGTTTGGTGGCATATATACTGGTGCGCCACTTGGGCATGGAAAGCCCATAACTTGGTGCCACTCTTCTCCGATCTCTTCCCCAGTCGGAGATGCTCGCTCCTCCAGGGTTTTTTGTGACACATGTGGCCCCATGCATGAGCTGCCCATTTACCAGGGTTGATTCGCTATCGTGCCAATACCATCCTTGGAGGCCACTTCTGTCAAGACTCACGCATAAATTCCTCCGAGCCACATCTGGGCTGCTCTTAGATGTGGGTCATATTTCAGCAAAGACAGCCTCTACGCACACTGTACTTTCGGTGCGAGACCTGTAACATTCATCTGGCTATGGGAGGCAAGGATCGACATCTACCATGCGTCTGGCCCCTGTGCGGAGATGAATCTCAACATTACCGCTGCACAAGCTAAGGATCGTTGCCTTTCCATATGCGCATTGCGCTACCTAGTGCTACGCATCGTGATTGGCCGCGACGTAGTGATAGTACGCCTGCTGCAACAATGAGCTTCAAACAAGTCGCGCATTGTCCAAGAGCTAGCTAGGCGGAGCAGGCAATGCAATTTGAACTGCAAGATTCGTGCTAGCACTTGATATGTCAGCTCCCAGGTCGTGTCGGGATCCTGAGGAACGTCCGTAAGACTGTCCACACGATCGACAATGTCAAGGGAACTTCATGGCGATTTCCATCTACGGACAAAGACAATGTAGAAGTTGATGGTCACGTGATCCTCAAACATCATCTACGATCCTTACGCATAACATCATGTCCTGAGAATGTCAAAGGAGCACATTAGACAGGCTGGGAGGTCCGCAAGCGGTGGAGTCAACTACTGGTCGTCCTTGCATGCTTGTCTTAAACTTTGTCTCGGATGATTTGAGAATTGTTCGCGGACATATCCTCGGAGAATTCTTGGTGCGTCCCGCGAACAAGCGCATCTTTTGTCCAATCGCTGCTGCGAGTCGATAAGCCAGCTGGCGTTGTGGTCCACCTTGGAATTTTGAGATGTCCGGTTAGTGCGGCTTGAAACGGCTGGAACTCGTCCGGGTCTACTCCGGCCGGAGCGGATGGCTCTTGCAAGTGCAAGTAGATACTTCCTTACAATTCATCTGTGCATGTAGCCAAGATTCAGGTACCGCATCTCATGGACCGTCAGCTGCAGGCTTCTGGACCTTCGGACTGACGTGAAGCCGATAGCTGGAAATTGTCTTTGATTGTGAGGACATTCGAGTTGGCCGGACCGCTGTCAACATCCGTAAGCGAACTAAATAAAATTTATGAGCTTTAATTCAGATGCGGAAGCTGCTACCAGAAACCAGAATCCTCGTACACGCATAATTCAGCCATATCCTTGTCATCAAATCCATACAAGATTCGGCCTGGTAACAAAGTGCGGGCAGTACTGCTAGCCAAACAATCAAGCATATGGGTGCGAACCCACACATGTACGTGTACGTCGAGCGTGAGCTGGGCGCGCGCGCGCAATGCTAGTCGCGATCACCCGCACGACTAAAGCTTGCGCTTGACAAAGACTCGCTCTGCAAACACATGAAGCCTTTGTCTACCTGCTGATCAAAGAGCGTATTCCCGGAGAGTCTGCCCTCCCAATAATAACTTACTCTCGAACGAGTAAGATTCAAACGGCATGTTCCCAGCCAGGAATCTGGCGTCTTTGTCCACAACCATCACATCGATGAGCGGTCCTGCGTCAGCTAGCTCGGTGCTCACTTGCGTTACAAGTGGTGCTCATGGTTGTCGGATAATGCTGAACCAGAATTGGCCGCGACAATGGCGCTCAATATTACCTAGCACAAAGGAATGAATGCACTATGCATGCCCAACATGGATATCGATGCTGATCGAAAGCGCCATGGCGGGGCTGCAATTTTCTCGTGCAACCTGGAAGGATTGTGCCCCGCCGAGGCTGCGCCGGAACCAGGTGCTGATCTGACTGGACGCCATGAAAATAGAATCCACTTCAGACCTGCAGTGGCCATAGGTGATCATGAGAATTGGGGTCGAGTCCGAGCTGCAGCTGACTATACAAGCTCTGCAGCTGTACCTTACATAACATATACCGTTCTGCCCTGCAAAAATGACTTGTAGCTACGCATGACACTACATACGTTCCAGCCGGACATTCTCCGCTTTAGAGCGGCGAGGACTGGCAGACGCATGGCCACGGGCCATGAGTCTCGGTTGACAGGTCCGAAGACTGGTACACATGGCGATTCACTAAAACATGTCATTGTGAAGCGAATTACGCAAACAACACTATTCTTCACTGATGGGCTTTATTTTATACCTTAAGCTAGAATTGTGGTTCGTATCGCGTGCGCAGAGCTCACGTTTCCCAATGACCGATCTCGTGGCCAAGCCTTCCACCAGTCGGTCGGGCTTGCAAGAAAATGTACATTACGTACGCAGCGTTCACAAAACCGAGGCCGGGCTGCGCCGAGGAACAACGAATGGGACACTCGTGAGTTGTTATATCGCTGTAGCACACAAGGCTGCAAAGGTCACGCAATCTGTCTTATTGATCGATAGGAGAGCATATATCGTAGCGAGACCGGGAGGTGCGCATGCGCTCTACTACCTGCAGAGATATACATAAATTTACTATTCCACACCTTCATGCATGAGGCATACAAATGTGTTAGACTGTGGGTAACAGTAGGTCATAGTGCTTGAAGGCAGCAACAACCGCGAGTTCGCCAGATCGTAACGACTAATGTGTGGCTTTCCACAGCTAAAGACATGATGTTGTCTCGTTTGCGGACACGGGACAACTCGAACGCAGCTGCATCATTTTAAGCGCAGAGGAGAAGGTGGCTGGTAGCTTTCTTTAGCTTGTGCACCAATCTTTCTGAGGTCTGGGTCTGGAGACTTTCCCATGCCTTTCAGGCTCGCTAGCTATAGGTAGGCATCGTGCTCCGCTCGCGGTTCAATAGTGAACAGGATCTACTCATAAATACTGCTGTAATGTCTAATTGCTATTCTGGGAAGGTCAGCCCGGTGGCGTGAAATTGATGTCAAGGTCAAGATTGTCCACGCGGACACTTGCGCGTCGATTATGATCAGTGATCACTCATGTACGCACACCGTACATTGTATGTGATAGTCCATGCGCATATCTGCGACACACATCTTGGGAGTTTTATTATCTATATACTCAGTGTGACTATTCACCGGTTGAGAGCCAATGAATCTTACGACTCAGTATGGTAGATGCTCGAATTATTGCCCCTGCATGGAAGCACTTGTGGCCTTGAGTGTCTCTTGGACTTTCTGAAGGAGACCACTTTGTTAGGCACGATCAGTACATTTCCGGACAGACTTTCTTATAGTACTGGCCATAACAGTCAATTACGTGAACTATAACCTCAACACACACGTCGTTTCGAAACGCTGGGAACAGTGACTAGCTTGTTCCTTGGTCCTAATGGTGGCTGATCCAGGACTTGATCAAAAAGCTATGGCTGCAGAGCTCAAGCTCATTCAAGCTGTTGAACTCAAATTTGCACTCACATCAACGGACGCTACCTTGGAGAAGGTCTCCAGCATATATCTGTGTCCCTTGCTACTCAAGTTGGGAACACCATATAAGTCCAATCACAAGAAAGTCGAGGAAGTGCTCGCCATGCTGGATACCCGACTTAAGGGCAACAACAGCGTCGCCCTTCCATTTGAGCCCCTTCTAGCACAGTACAAAGATGCTGCTGTGCCTGAGATTGTCAAATCTCGCACTATACACTATCTGAATACAGCGTCTGGCGGACGGCAATGTGATTCAACCACTTTGAATCGACTCGTTGATGGATTTGCCAAGTGTCCCGCTGATCAGAGACCAATCGTGTTCAATATGATCGCAAACTTGCTCGCAACATTTCCTTCGGCGACTTCTTCACAAGAAGAGAAGTTATTAGTTTTGGCGTACCACTTTGGGCAGGAAAGAGACCAGGTTACCTTGGCCAAATGTCTGGTCGATTGCATGTTTCTCAATCCGGCACAACTCAAAATACCTACAGCTGCAGGCCGCAACTCACTGACATCCATATCTGGTCCTTTAGTCCTCAGCGAAGTGGATTTTCTCACTCCGTTCGGACCATCCACGTTCACAGGAACATCCTTGACAGCAGCCAAGCTTGGTATCCTGAGATACGCCTCGATACCTATCCTCCAGGATGCCTACAGGTTTATTATAGGCCTGGTGGCCTCATTCGATCTGAAACACGATATCCAAATGCTAGCTAGTACTGTGATGCGGAGATGCGACCCGACGCATTCTGAACAACTTTATGTCGATGAACTGTTCAAATTATTGCTTAGCAGGACATTAGAGGCGCGTTTCGAAATTCGCATTTTTCAGCTGTTATCCAAGAGCACGCTGGCAACCCGTGAAGTGCACAAAGCGCAGAAAGCCATTACTCACGGCGTCGAATGTATGTCTCTTTCCCGCACTGATCGTACTACAACATTGCTAACGTGACAATAGCTAGCACTCCGAAAGTACGCACAGCAGCTATCGGGTTTCTGAATTGGTTCGCTCGCTTCTCTCCACCATCGATCGACAGCATACCCACGAAGACGTTATTATCACAGTTGACACTATATATCTCTTCTCCGGAGAGCTCGGACGAGTCCAAAGGCTCAGCTTACATCGCAATCGGTCTGTTGGTAAGTCGTATAGTGCATATGTAGTGCGGCACACTGATACTCGCAGTGTAAAAGAGACATTGCCTTCACAAGGAACAACACCGACATCGTACAGACTTTATTTAGTGCTCTTGCCAATGAAACGCCATCTATACGACCAGCCATCGAGGAGGCTTTGTCTAGTCTGATATATTGCTTCTCTACAGCGGAAGATCAATGCTTGCAGGAACTGCAAGCGATTTTACTGCGAGTTATTGTCAACGGTCCGGGACATACTCATTATACGGCGCTTCGGATGACGCTGGCAACATACGATTTTGCAGATGCTACAGCTCGATGGATGTGCATCATCGCAATGCAAGATGTCCCTAATGCAGAAGTCTTACAAGAGGCTCGAAGAGGTCTCAGTATGTCTGCGTTTGTACTGACCAGACAAGACCACAACGCTTCAAGCTTTCCGCAATTTGGTGACATGGTACAATGGATATCAGAGAATCACATAGCCAAAGATGCTGAGCTTCAGGTCAACAAGTTGACACCACTTGCCAGGGCTGCATATTTTCAGTACTCGGAAATTTGTCTGTTAGTCAATGCTCTTGTACTCGGCCAAAATCTTGACCCGGTGAAGGAAGACTTTGAGTCTAGATTGAGGGCTACATTTGAACATGAGGAAGATGCTCGAATAGCCGTGCGGGAGTATGTCTCGAGTCGGCCATACAACTCTTTCGAACGGTCAATCAATTCTTTCCAGCAACAGGTACTGAATGACTACAAAGAGAGTGGCAGTCTAGACTCCGGCAGTGTCCTTCTTGACTTGCTGCTGATCAACCGGGATTTACCAGCAGAAATTTCTAGAGATGATATTGCAGCACTTAAGCCTGTCAAGATGTACAAGTCTCCGGTGCAACGGGATCTCAATGCAAGATTGTATGCCATAATGAGTACTGCTGAATCACATTCGTCGAGTGAGATCAAGAACGATTGTGTCGCTCTAAGTATTACAGGAGCGAAAACTCCTCAGGAGGAAATGTATGCAATTTCACTCCTCGCAAAGATTCTGCTTCGAGCTCAATTGCGCAGTCGGGAGATCCTCGTCGACTTGAGCATGCCGGAGCGGATCTTGCAGAACACCTTGGAGGGTCGAGATATGAGTCTTCATCGAATATGCATCGAGGTCATAGCTACTTTCGGTCTCGTGCAGGGCTATTCTACCACCACTAGAGCACAAAACATTAAATCTCTCATTCAACTCATCACAAGGAGTTCGAGTGATAGTGCACTTGTGGAACGTTGTGTGCTTGCACTGGGAAGTCTTTCAGTCTACTACGAGGATGGGTCCCAAGAGCTTACCGATCTGATAGAACAGCTGACCTCGGACACTGGCACAGTTGCGAAACCGGAGATTCTGCTGGCTAAAGGAGAAGCACTAGCGTGCTGTATCGGTCGCTGGGACTCTAAAATCCTGCGAAACAGTCTCGACGTCCCTGTAGAAGTCGCACTGACAGGCACACGGTCGGAACAAGTTCTTTCAGTCATGGACAACCTGCTGGCCAACACAAGGTCACCAAAAGCGCATCAAAGACGAGGAGCGTGCATTCGTCTTATAAGTCTTGTTCAGCTTCTTCCTCTTAACGAAATGTCTGCAAAGTGGAGTAGCATCCACGCAGCGTTCTTGAGTCTGCTGTCTGACACTGATGAGTTTATTTCTGAAAGTGCGAATAAAGGTATACAGATCGTGTATAAGCGCTGTGACAAGAAGACAAAGGACGATCTACTAGCACAGTTGTTCTCAACCATGACTTCCGATGCCGCCGCGAAACAAAGTACGGCAGCCATCTCTGCTGATTCAGAGCTCTTCCAGCCTGGCACGATGACTGTCGGTTCTGGCTCCAATGAATCGTCTGTGAGCACATACAAAGATATATGCAACCTTGCAATGGACGCTGGCAATACTTCACTCGTCTACTCATTCTTGAGTCTCGCCTCGTCGTCAGCCATGTGGTCGACTAGACAAGGGGTCGCACTAGGTCTCAATTCCTTATTGATGGATAGTGATACAGCAGGTGATCTAAGGAAGTCCCCCGAAATATTGGGTAGACTTCTGCCCAAGCTATTCCGATATAAGCACGATCCATCCGTCAAAGTGGCGAAATCAATGAATGCGATATTTCTGCAACTCTATCCCGATGCCAAAGCTGCCTTGGATGAACACTTCAATGCTGTCTGTTCGGACCTCCTTCGAAGTCTGTCAGATCAGTCATGGAGAGTTCGTGAGTCGGCTGGACGTGCTATGGCAAATCTGATCACGGGGCGCTCACTTTCATTGATATCTGCAAGACTTGAAGATATATGGTCGCTGTCATTCAGAATACTGGATGATGTCAAAGAAAGTGTCCGCCTGGCCGGCATCGATCTCTGCCAAACGCTGGCTAGCTTGATCATTCGAGCAGTGAGTAATGCAACATCACCGACCGAGGCGAGCCGTACACTTGATTTCGTTATACCGCTATTCATCAAGAATCTCAGATCGCTATCAGCCGAAGTCGGCGCATTCTCGCTCAAGACCTTGCTAAGAATTACGAAAGAATCTGGATCGCCGATCAAAGCTCATCTACCACAGCTGATCGACGAGTATCTGCAGTTGACCTCTACAATGGAGCCGGAAATGATGAATTATCTGAGTTTCCATGCTGCGAAATATAACATTACGCAGAATGACCTGGACACACATCGACTCAATTCGCTACGTGACAGTCCTCTATTGGATGCATTGGAACAGTGTATCGATCAACTGGACGAGACTTCTGTGGCACACACAATTCCTCAAGTATGCCAAATAATCAGGCAGACCAATGGGCTACCAACGAAAGCAGCCACGGCAAAATTCCTCATATCACTGGTCGTGCGATGTGCGGAACTTGTCAAGCCGCATGCAGACACCATCATACAAGCACTATCCACCACACTTCATGACCGTAATCGATCCGTTGTACAAACTTATGCCAGTTGCATCGGCTACATGGCAAGAGTCGCAAGTCCTGAGAAACTGATCAAGTTGATCGATTTTGCGTCCTTCAAGTTCTTCACAGCCGAGGATGGCAACAATGCTCTAGGACTCGTAATCAAGTCTATATCTCAGAATGCAAACGACAAATTCATGTCGATGGCCGATGTCTTCTTCCCCGTTTGCTTCGTGGCCATGCACGACCCAGAAGAGAGTTCGGCCGTTCTGTACAAAGGAGTCTGGCAAGACAATACAGGCAGTCCACAGGCTATCAAACTCTACCTGGCGGAAGTCTTGCCACTGGTAGAGACTCATCTCGCGAGTCCGATATGGCGCATCAAACAAATGTCCGCCAACACGATCTCGGAAATTGCGAGCAAGGTCGATCTCGGACAACAGACTGATCGCGTATTGCAAGCCTTGGTGCAGGCACTCAAAGGTAAATCATGGAACGGCAAGGAAGCAGTGTTGCAGGCTCTGGTGGCCCTCGCATCACGTAATTACAAACGCTTCACGGACGACCACAAGTTGCCCAATATTCGAGAAACCATGTTTCGTGAAGCACGACGCACAAACGTGACGTACAAGTCTCAAGCTCTCCAGTCGCTAGCAAAGTACCTCGAGGTCGACCGCGATGGCGACTTGTTTGCCGAGACATTGGACACGGTAGAGGACATTCTCGAAGGATCATGCATGGACGATGCCGCGGATGAAGAAGACGATGAGGAAGAAGGCAAGAATGTTGCGCGTCGGCAGAGTCTGGCACAAAACGCCCTGACGTGTCTGATACGTGCCTACCGTCCCTCTTTGTTGTTGTCGTCGTCGTCGTCGTCGTCGTCGTCATCGTCGCAGGCTATGGGGAATGGATACGCCACTGTGCTGCGGTACTGCGTCCGCCAGGCAGAGCTGCAGCCGTGGACCTTAAAGGTGAAAATGTGTAGTGACTTGAAGGTCCTCTACATGCGTCTGCGTACAGAGACGACTGCGGACGTGTGGCGAGAGGCGGAGAATGTGCGTGGTACTTGGACGCTCCTCGTCCGCCTGACCAGCGACCGCGCTTATCAGTCCGTTCGCGAGGCTGCGAGCGAAACGTTGGTTGCGTTTATCGATTCCGCGCGTGACTCGTTCACTGATGAGCAAAAACTCGAAATGAGGCGGGAACTGGATGGTCTGATTGTTGGAGAACAAAGTACCGTTGTACAAGCAATCCTGAGACGAGTCAACCTTTAGATACCATTGCTATAGGAGGGAATTAATGATGATGATGATGATGATGATATGATTGTCTGTACATACACCTTACTATGCCCAAATATACAAATACACCACAACCACCAATACTGATTGGGCCAAGGGCGATGTTTCTAGATATCCGACTATAGCCTCACTGCTACAGAGGATAGCGGTCAACCCTGCTGCTGGAGCGCGAGGACGGCTTCCGCCATGGCAATCACCTCCTTCTTCTCCTCGCGCTCCTGAGCGAGGACGGCCTGCAACTGCGCAATGACCCCTTCTCGTTCAGCAATCTTGGCGTCCTTGCTCGCGAGGCGCTCGACCGTCTTGCGCTCCCAATCCGTCTTCAGGGCAGTGACTTTGCGGACGTGTTTCTTGCTATACTCGGCGTGCAGCGATTCGCCTTGTGCCGCGAGGGCTTTATGGTGGTTGGTATGGCTGACGCTCGTGGCCAGTTCCTCGTGCAAGATTTGAATGCGCGCCTCGAGTTCCCGCTTGGATTGCTCGAATTCCGCCTTGATTTGGTCCAGATCGTGCAGGGTGTAGATGGGTATCGATTTCGGCGAGTAGACCCGCGGCGTCATGTCCAGCAGCATCTCCTCGCCGCTCTCCGTCTTGAAGTGTCGGAGGCGCGATTGTGGGTCCAGCTGCTGCTGGTGGTTTTTTGGTGCCGGCGTCTGGAATGAAATCAAATCGGCTTCCGTGAATATCGGGTACGCCGTGCTTGATTCCTTTGCCGGGGTACCCTGACGACCACGCAGGGCAGAGTCTACTATAGATCGCGGCGTGTTGAGCGGCATTAAAAAGTCCCTTAAACGGGGTGTGCGTGTCGGCGACGCGGACGGAGGAACCACGGAGCGCGGATTGGCACGAACGGGAGTGTCCTCATCGGACGGGTCGCCAACAGAGTTGTGTGACATGGATCTCACGGAAGCGCTAGCGGATGTAATGACCTGGTCGTCCTCGGACTCTTCGGCATTACTCTGTCGTTGGCGTGCTGGTGTGTGCTCGCCGTCGCTGTGCAGAGCCGCTTCGGAATCGTGATTCACATCTCGGACCACGGAAGCAGAGAAATCGGGTTGTGATAAGATGCTGCCCACGGACGCACTCCCATCGAACTTTGTCTCTGAGATGGCAAAGACGTCTGTATGCTCGGGATCTGTGTTGACCTTTGATATATCCGAGCTCGTGCCATCCACAGGTTTCTGATCACTGATTTTGTTTTCTTTATTCGGGCTGACGTTCAGATGTCGTGAAGCATTCGTAGCATCTCTCGTAGTAGAGCCCGACTGCTGCGGAACGCGTTTGTCTATGTGTCTTGACTCTGGAGTGTAGTCATCCTCGCTCTGCTTGCGCTTGAACTTGTGCAATCGGAGTGGTGTCGCGTCCACCGTGTTTGGATTGACGTTGTTGAAAGGCTCCTCAGAGCTCATTGCAGTCTTTGCTAGGCAATGGCGCACAACGCCTCCTGACTCTTGTCTTCCAAGATGCTGGCTGAGATGACGAACAGAGGACAGCAGCTCGATGATCGTTGAATTGTTGTCGGTGAAGTCGTTTGTGTGTACGTCAAAACAAAAGGGCGACCCAGGTGGTGGCACATGCACGAGTTTCTGGTTGCGCGGGACTTTTGTCTCGGGAGTGCATGGAGTACGGATACCGTAAGGCTACGAAATCTACTTGTATCCATAACCATATCGCGCAAACTCCCACTGTGTCGGTACACTCTGGTCCTTCTCTATCGTCACACCCTCGCTCGTGACGGTAGCCACCGAGAACTTGTTGAGTGACCTTGCGTCTCGATAGTACAAGACCTTCATACATTCATCCAAGGTCTTTCGAGCATCCTCCCTGGTCAACGACTTCCAAGCATCATCATCAGTCGCTTTTCGCAAGAGCGGTATGCCCATTGCGGAACCCATTCCAGTGGCGATCACTGGCGAGCTATATGTGGTCCCCAATAAATCCACATACGATAAGAATGGGCCTTCCGATGGTTTCGGAGTATTTGTGGTTTCTTGAACTTGGATCGCCAAGGGTGCTGGCGAGGTACCAGCGATGATCATGCTATTCCATAGTGGATTCATCTTCGTACGGCGATTATACATGACGCGGCTCATGTACTCGAAAACGTGTTCGGGCCTCAGTTCGTGTCCATCCGCAGCATCCTGCTCTCGTATCCTGATTGATTAGAAATGCTTCGAGACATCTCAGTGTCTCAACATACGTCAGATCGTCGAGCAGACGCTCAATATATTGTAGGTCGGATATGTCTCCACCCACTCCTATGACTGTGTATTTGCCAACCTTAATCAATCGCTCAATATCGCGGAAACGAGCCATCGAACCATACGAAGCAAGATTATCAGCGACGAGCATCACTCCATCTTTGAATTTGAGTCCGAGGACGGACGTGCCGGTCACAACAGGTGACTGCGTATGCGTCGTGGCTTCTGCTAGATTGTATGCCAAAGGACCTGCTGTCGGCGTAAAAGATTGAGTGATCACACTCGCTTCGCTCATGCCTTTGTGTCCCCAGGCTACAGACTCTCAGCAATTGTGCATACATATCACGAGGTCAAATTACGTTCTGTGAAACTTTGATGGTTCATCATCATGAAAGTCGTTACAAGGGTGACAGAGAGTCGAGAGATGTGCTTCTCCTGTGGGGTGCTTCGAATCCCGGCAGTGATAGCTGTTCGTTACACGTCTTCTACGTTCGCACTGGATGGAATCCTGACACTAAGATATCAAGAATACGCAGCATGGGGTCCGTCCTGATACACTACATGCGATTGTTCGAGTGTGCGCGTCCCCACCATCATCCAAAAGGATATTATACGATATATACGACAAAACCTGTTCGGAGTGATCTCTATACGTACACGTATACATTCAGCTGCAGGTCACTCAACTTTGATATGACTATGGAAGGGTTGCGACGGCCACGGTATACTCCACAAGTGCCTACTATACTCAATTGATTTGGGAGCATTCAACTGCACTTATCGAAGAGCAGAAGACCGGTGCTCGAGCTACCAGCAACTTAATGACCCTGTTGGCTTTTCTCGTATAATCCCTTGAGCTCGGCAAGATCGCGATCAGAGAGCAAGATAGCTACAGAGGTCATCAAAGCCTCATCTGAGGTGTCAGTGTACGATCACAGGATATGGAACAGTCTTACACGTCTGTGCAGCCTGTGGGCTTGTGACCAGACTCTTGCATGCAGAAAGCATGTCGTCATATTGCTTCGAAAACTCGCGTAGCTTGTCTGGTGCCATCTGCTTCTTGAATGCGTTCAATTGCTGAGTGTGTTTGTCGATGCTCATCGATCTATCGAGGCCTTAGTCATGTTACACAAGACTAGTGCATCCTGTGACGGCTTGGCACAGACCAGTGGACTTACCCGTCTCTTGTCTCTGCAGATTCCACTTGAGAGCCACCTTCTCGCTTCACAAAGTTTTGTGTCATGGCTGCCAAGCGTCCTGCTGCCTCGTCATACAAACGTTTCTCCTCTGCAGTGAGGGCTTCCCGAGCATCATTTACAGGAGGTCCTTGTAGCGTGGTGAGATGTGGCATGGCACCATTAAACATCTTTTGAAACAAGTTGAATTTGCCACTGATCTCAGCATTCGATTGTGCCACGGAAGTTGGAAGGTTGCGTCCCGTGCTTGGGGGTCGAGCAGGTCCATACTGAGCTACCTTAGAATCCCGAAAAGCACCAATGAATTCTTTCTCAAGATTGCTAACAGCCAAGTATCCGTCCCTATCGCGGTCAGGACTGGCATGAGTGCCCTGACCATATTCCAGACGCCTGGATTCGCTTAGTAGCATGTCTTATAATCATGATACATCTCCTTACTTTTCTCTGATCAAGCCCTCCTCCTCGTCAGATACCTTTAGGAAACCCGCGATAGGATTGCTCGGAAGAGGATCCTGCGGTGGAGCACCGATCGAGTCTCCGACCTCTATCTCAAAAGAAGCTTCACTGTAGTCATCATCGACACTACCATCAGAAAAATCATGGTCAGGCACATTTTCGACGATGTGGTTACTATCCTTAGGATTCGTTGCTGTCGGCTCGTGTTTGGAGCCATTTATGAATCCGTTCGTGTTCGTGTCGGTCGTCGCTCTTGTATTCGAGCGCTCATGCTGTAAAGCTCGACATAAATTCTCGAGCTTCGTGCTCTTATGTCTCAATGCTTCAATCTCCTTTCGATGTTTGGCTCGTTCTTCGGCCATTTCAAGGATGCTTTTGTTGGCTGTGTCGCACTTGGAGCGTATCAGGGCATTCTCTTTTTCCAACTTCTTAGTCTTCTTAGTCATGGTCTCCATCTCTTTCCTAAAGTTTAGGAACAAGTCGTTCGAATTGTTCAAGGTATCCTCCACTTGTTTGAATTTCTCCACATAGATGTTCAACTGAGACCGCAGTTCAGATTCAGTCTCTGAGAACGTGCTTACTTGCGAATGCAAAGTCCTCGCACGAAGTTCGTTGGCGTCTGATGTTCTCTTGAATTGTTCTAACCGTGCATGACTCAGTTGCACTTCTAGTTCTTTCGCCCGCAATGTGCTATGAAAATGCTGTTCTCGAAGTTCGTATTGTTCCAAGAAAGACCTGAATTTATCCTTTAATTCATTATCTTCCAACCTTCTCTTACCCACAAGACCCGAATCTTCGTCCATCTTGGTCTTGATTTCGAAAATAGTGGTCTCAAACTTGTTATTGAGTTCGACTCGCTTTTGCTGCTCTGATTGTGCAAGCTTCTTACTGTCCTCCTTCACTCGCTTGTTCTCCTTTTGCAATTCTCGACAGAGAGTTTCCAATTTGTGCTTCATGTTGACCGCTTTGTTGAGCTCAATCTTAGAGGTGCTCAGATCTTTTGAAGATTTTTCGGACTTTGCCTTTTGACGGGCATGTTCTCGTTCCAATCTCTGCATGTCTTGAAATAAGCTGGTGTATTTTCGTTGCAGCAAGATTACCTTCCCAATCTCGGTATCAGTTTCAGACACAAGCGTGGAAAGCTTCCTATGCTCTGCTTTGACCGCTCGAGCGATCTCTTTCTCCTCTTCTTCATCCTTCGTGTTCTCCTTCTCTAATTCGCTGATTTTGCTGGCGATCAAAGATGTTAGGTCCGGCTTCGTCTTCACATTGCTTGAATTGTTCCTTCCGGCAGTATTTGTAGAGGCACTGGCGTCACCGGTGCTTACTTCGTTCTCGATCAGAGCATCTTCGATTGAGGTAGTTTCCTCTCTTTCAGAATCGTCCAGACCGACCTCACTCATCACCGAGACTCCCCTTGATCAGAAAGTTGATTAGCCAGACTGAGCTGAAGCTTTTGTCATGCAGGGCACTGCGGCGAGCAAGAAGGATCTTACGCACAAGGCGAAGGGAAAGAACGAAGTTGGCAATTAGACACGCCCGGGAAGCAGAGCGGCGGGTACAGATTGAAGCAGTGGAGCCCGGGCGATCGCTCAAACGGGCGCACACCTCAACCTCATGCATCATTCTGCATTTTGTCATCCTGCGGGTCATGACAAAAGTCAGTTCGCAAGCATCCTTCTTGGCTTGAATGACTGGCTCTTTCAGTGCCTGTTAATCAGACAGACGAAGCCTGAAGGTACTTGGCATCATATATAGTTCTTGGTGCTTAGATTATATCAGGACTTGCCACTGCATGCTGAGACTTAGTCGATTATCGGCGCCACGAAGAAGGCTTCTATGCTCTTTCAGACAGTCTTCGGGCATTCATGGCTTCACTGTACAAAGAACGAAGTCTGTCCCTGAGCTGCAACTCGAGGCGACTCTCTTGAGACATGACAAAACAGGCTTGGAACATCTTCACATCGCGCGAGACGATCCCAACAATGTCTTCTCCATCGGATTTGCGACACCACCCACCGACTCTACTGGTGTGCCTCATATTCTTGAGCACACGACTCTTTGTGGCTCCGAAAAGTACCCGGTCCGCGATCCATTCTTCAAGATGTTGAATCGATCACTTGCTACATATATGAATGCCTTTACAGCGTCGGATTATACTTTTTATCCTTTTGCGACCGTCAATCGAGCCGATCATGCGAATCTCCGAGACGTATATCTGGATGCCACGTTATTCCCTCGTCTGCGAGAAATTGACTTCCTACAAGAAGGCTGGCGACTGGAACACAAAGATCCCAAGGACTTCACATCCGAAATTGAATACAAGGGAGTCGTATACAACGAGATGAAAGGTCAGATGTCTGACGCTTCGTACATGTTCTACATTATGTTTCAACGTGAGATGTATCGCGGCACTATTTATGGCAATGACAGTGGTGGCGATCCTAAAAACATACCAGACCTTACTTATGCTCAATTGGTTGCATTTCATGAGCGTCACTATCATCCTTCCAATTCGAAGGTCTTCACATATGGATCGTTCCCGCTTGATGAGCAGCTAGAGTCGCTGAATGCGAAGCTGCTGGCGTTCTCTGCTACGCCTCCATCTGCCATCAGCAAGACAGTGAGTCCATGGGCTTCGTACAGACAAGTCGAGGTTGAGGGTCCGCACGATCCCTTGGCCGGTGCGGATCAGGTTAAGACTTCTGTCTCGTTCTTGTGTAATGATGTATCGGACACCTTCGAGACATTCTCCTTGAGGATCCTATCTAGTCTGCTCCTTGATGGACACAGCGCTCCACTATACAAAGGGCTCATCGAGACTGAATTGGGAAGCGATTTTTCGCCCAACACTGGATATGATAATTCTACCAAAACCGCAGTGATGAGCATTGGTCTCCAAGGCGTCTCTGAACAGAACCTGCCTAAAGTTCGTCCACAAATCAAGACAATTTTGGCACAATTGGCAGAAGAGGGCTTCGCGAAGGACAAAATCGACGGCATATTACACCAGATGGAAATAGCATTGAAGCGAAAAAGCGCGAATTTTGGCATGAGCTTGCTAAACTCGGTTGCCAGCGGCTGGTTCAATGACGTCGATCCCCTTGCTCTGCTTGCTTGGAACGAGACAGTTGACCGCTTCAAGCAAAGACTTGCTACCGGCAATTATATGGGTGAGTTGATCCATAAATACCTGCTCAGGGATGATGATTCGGGTGTGCTGGGATTCACCATGCGACCTAAGTCGAGTTTTGCCAACGACCTTGTCAAGGCAGAGGCCGAAAAATTGACGAAAGCGGTCTCGTCTTTGTCAGAGGCTGATCGTACACAAGTACAGGAGAACGGTCTTGCACTACTGAACTTCCAAAACGCCGAGGAGAACCTTGATTGTCTACCGACTTTACGAGTCTCTGATATCCCGAAATCCGTAGAGCATACACATTTGGAGCTGGGGGGTGCCGTGCGAGGAGTGCCAGTTGATTGGAACATGAAAGCAACTGGTATCACATACTTCAGAATGATTGCTACGCTGAACGCTCTGCCACAAGAACTAAGGCCATATCTTCCACTATTTACCGACTGTTTCACAAATCTCGGAACAGAGACCTGCGACATGGCGACTCTTGAGGACTCCATTAGATTGAAGACTGGAGGTATTTCTGTAGGTGCCAAGGTCTCCACACAGCACTCCGATATAGACAAATTCGAGGAGGGTATCACAGTCACGGGTCACTGTCTAGACCGAAACCTGTCGTCGATGTTTTCCTTGATACGTACGATGATACTCGAGACTAATTTTGACAACATTGATAAGCTTCGCCACTTGTTGCGCATGAACGCGTCTGGCATCGTCTCAAATGTCGCAGAGTCAGGACACTCCTATGCTCGGACCTTTGCAGCTTCACTACTTACACCTGCAGGACAAATAGCCGAAACCCACTCTGGCTTGTCCCAGGTGAAGTTGATCTCCGCCTTGGCGAATGAACCAGACATATCGAACATCGTTGCTAAGCTCAAGCAAATCAAGGAGTTTGCATTACAGAAAGATTCTTTGAGGTGTTTTGTGACAACAGACCCAGGCAATACAAAGGCACTGGAGACAGAAATATCACAGCTATTTGATGCAATGGAGACTGGACAACGTACTGATATGGCATCACCGACTTTTCAGAGTATTTGCCCTTCCAAGGCTTTCTTTCCGCTGCCTTATTCGGTGAATTTCGCGGCTCTGGCAATGAGAGGCGTTCCCTATACACACAAGGATGGTGCTGCGCTACAAGTTTTAGCCAAGTTGTTGACAAACAAGCATCTTCACCGCGAAATCAGAGAGAAGGGAGGCGCTTATGGCGGTGGCGCGACCTTTTCAGCGACCTCTGGCATTTTTGGTTATTACTCGTATCGTGACCCCAATACCCTCAGGACGTTGCAGACGATGGAGGACGCTGGTCTATGGGCAGTTGCCCAGTCCTGGTCCTCTCAGGATCTAGAGGAGGCGAAATTATCCATCTTTCAAGGTGTGGATGCTCCAATATCCGTGGCTTCAGAAGGTATGGTCTATTTCACGGAGCGTATCACTGCACAGATGCGACAAGAACGTCGTGCACAGCTCTTGGCGGTCAACGCATCACAGATACGCGATGTCGCTGAGAAGTACCTTGTACAAAGTGTGGCAAACGAGCAGACGTCCATTGCTGTGCTTGGTGAGAAACCTGATTGGGTCGCATCAGCACCCAATTGGAAGCTTTTCAATTGGGCAGCAGAGGCCCAGAAGGATGTCGATGTGGTGGAAGGTCTTGGCGACGTGGAAATTCCAGTGGATGACGCAGGAGCTGTCGAAACCGCACAAATTCAATCGAGCGATCCTAGACCAGCAACACAAGTGACAGATGTTTACAAGCAATCAATCACAAATTCGCGCAAGGGTGACGATGGAGAACTTTTGACTATTGAGATTACTGAACGAGCCACTCGACAACTGGCAAGTGTCTTGGAGAAGAAAGAGGATCCGAAGCTAGCACTGAGGCTGGCGCTGGAGAGCGGTGGTTGTCATGGATACCAATATGTCATCACGCTCACGAACGAGCTCGAGGAGTCGGAAGACGTCATATTCACAAAGGACGGTGCCCGGGTGGTGGTGGACGAGGTGACGCTGGCAATGATTGACGGCAGCAAGCTTGACTACACGATGGAGCTCATTGGATCCGAGTTCAAGATCACGGACAATCCGCGGGCGGTGAGCAAGTGTGGTTGCGACACGTCAATCGACATTGACATTGGCGTCAAGAAGTCGAAGCACTGAGTCACGGCATTGCCCACTTGTCTCAGCAAAGTTGTACTATACATGTAAGATGACCTTGAGATTGCATAGCGTGCCATCATTCATAATCACGATTCGACTGATTTTATATCTTGGCATACGGAGATACGACATCAACCATGGAATAGATCAGTCATCAGCACGTACCTGTAGATATGTCTCGACTAGTATATATATAAAAGCTTATATAAATGCATGACCGCTTGGCAGAAGAGAACGCGCCAGGGTGATTGACTAACCTCAGCAGCACACCCACTGCCGGGACGAGCACGGCAGCCCAGCGATTGAAGGGGACGGATCGAGGTGGGCATGACAGCGACCGCTCGACACGCAAGAGACTAGATGGAACAGACTGAGAGGCGCGAGGGTGACGCGAGAAGGGAGAAAGAGAAAGAATCTAGAGCGAGCTCAAGATCTGAGAAAGAATTAGCCTGAAGTTGTCAAGCGGCCAGAGGGGCGACAAGAGGGGCAAGTCAAACCTGGGACTTTTCCCAGATGATCGGCACAACCCTTTCCATCTAAGCATGGATCACAATCCTGGGCACCTTTTCATTGCCCAGATGAGTTGATCCAGGCAGACATGGATCTAAATATCCAAGGCTGGACGCAACAGGTCCCAACCTTGGAAACAAAATCGTGGTCAGGACAAACGGGTCACAGGTTGATCATTCCAAGGTTGTGAGTGGCGGACTTGCTGTGGCGCTGCCCAGATCTCTTCCTTGATCGGTGGGTTGTGCGCAATGATTGGCGGAATGGATACATTTTCCTGCTTGCCAAATTCCGGCCCGGGGAAGAAGGCAAACCGGTCCCAACCTTGGAAGTTCCATGGGCAGGCGGTCCCTTTCAGCCGGTCTCCCCGGTCTCTGTTGGTCACTTGTGGCTCGAGGGGCTGTCCTTCCCAGCTTTGATCTGATTGATGGACTGATTTGAGTGTGGGTTCTGCAGACCTTCAGCCAGAGCACTACACACAACTACAGAGAGAGACACACACACACACACACAAAGTGGAAATCTGCCTGAGACGCCCACGGGGGCGCAACCATTTTCTCACTCTCCTCTACTCCACCCACCCGCCCACAACTTCCCTGCTGCTACCCATGCTCAATCGAGCTTGATTTCTCTTCTGTTCACCACTCTTCTATACAGGTAGGTCTGCTGCATTTCAATCTCCGGTCATCAGGACTCTTCGGTTGCATCCTTCTGCATCGTCTTGCATCATGTCAGCTATGGAAGAAGGCAAGGCTGTTGTGCTAGAGGGCAAGGACGTCATCAAGATCCGTGCGACTGAGCGTGTGCACCCGGTCGAGCTGCCTCCCAGGCATGTCAGGATCGCCGTGCGAAGTACTGGGATATGTGGATCCGGTGAGTCGTGACCTTGCAGGGAAATCGTGAGTGGTAATGGCTCATGTGTATCACTAGATGTGCATTATTGGAAGCATGGCTCAATCGGTGAATACATCGTCAAGTCCCCCATGATTCTTGGTCACGAATCTTCCGGCGAAGTCGTCGAATGTGCAAAGGATTGCGTCCAGAGGAAAGCGGGAGATCGTGTCGCGATCGAGCCTGGTACGCCGTGTCGACACTGCGCATACTGTCGTGAGGGCATGTACAACTTGTGCAAGGAGATGTCCTTTGCCGCGACTCCCCCCATCAACGGCACGCTCCAAAAGTACTACGTCGTCCCAGAAGGTAAGTACATCTTCGTCTGACAGGGTACAACAGGCTCATGTGTAGACTTTGCGAAACCGATTCCCGGGTCCATGTCCTACGAAGAAGCTGCACTGATGGAACCCCTTTCCGTCGCTGTTCATGTCGTCAAGCGTCTTCGTGTCGACTTCAACTCCAACATCATCATCTTTGGCTGTGGTGCTATTGGCCTGTTGTGTGCGGCTGTTGCAAAGGCCAAGGGGGCTGCAAAAATTCTGATGATTGATGCAAACGAGTCAAGAATGAAGTTTGCAAAGTCATACATCAAGGGAGGAGTCGAGACCTATCTACCACCAAAACCGATACAGGGAGAGTCGAAAATGGAATGTAAGAGGACACCTTGGTGGTTCTCACAAATGAGTTGGACACCTGCTGACAGAGTCCTTTAGATTCAAAGCGTAATGCGGCACAGATCCTGGACAGCTTTGACTGGCTGTCGCAGAGTGAGGGTGCGTCTGCCGTCGTGGATGCCACCGGCGCCGAAGTCTGTACACAGACAGCCCTCCTGGTGACTCGAAAGAATGGCGTTTTTTTGCAGGCTGGTGAGCTATTCCCTACTTTGTCAATCCATTCGTGCCCTTACTAAATACTGAAGGTATGGGACCAAACGAGATTGTCCTGCCCATCGCCACTATCTGTGCACGAGAGCTCACTGTGCTCGGATCGTTCCGATACAATGAAGGATGCTATGAACAAGCCATCAGTCTTGTCCACTCCGGACTTGTCGACGTCAAGGCCATCATTTCTCACCGATACGAGTTTGAGGATGCGGTCAAGGCTTTCGAGACGTAAGAGATGATTTTTGCGGAACCCATGGATGAGCTAACCATGATGTAGAACTGCAGCGGCAGCAGAGGGCACAGTCAAGGTGGTCATTCAAGGACAAGCATGATTTGTGTTTAAGTAGCATTACCGGTGCTCAGAAAGCGATCAGACTATCTAGAAATGTACTCCCATGAAGACAATCGGCATCATTGGTCAGAGAGCTCGGAGCATGCATCTTTCATGGACTTTGCACCAAGGACATTCCATTGATCTTTTGTGTCAGGCAGCCATTAGTCTTGTGATCAGTGATCCGGCATGGTACGTGATGCTTACCCTAAGCAGTGTTCACTGAAACCCCACACACCAAATTGAGTAAACGTTAGTATTGCACCGCGGTCTGACGCACAACTTCATAAGATAAGAGGAATAGACTGGCACCTATTGGTGCTTTAGACAGACAACATAACCGCTGATTATGCCTCACGCATCCCTCTTCAGGTCCGAAGAGGTCACGGCGGTCCAGTTGTTCTTTCCGTCTGAAGTGGCAAGATCGACCGTCTCTGCTCTCGGGTAAGGGTTTACAGGAGCCATACGTCCAAATACTGATTCGGCTTAGACAACTCGGTTGCGTCCAATTCCGTGATCTTAACTCTGAGACGAATCAGTTTCAAAGATCTTTCGTCAAAGAAGTTCGTCGTGTTGATGACATTGAGCGACAGCTTCGATTCTTCAGCAAGCAAATCGAAACTGCCAACATCCCGATAGAGCCGCTTGATTACGACTTGGTGGAATCACAGGGTGGCGCGTCCGTCCATGAAATTGACGACTTGGCAGAACGAACAAATCACTATGAGCAGCGCATAAACTCGTTGAACGATTCGCATGAAACTCTGCAGAAGAGATATGTAGAATTGGTAGAGTTGCGATATGTGTTGAAGGAGACTGGAGCCTTCTTTGATCAGGCTCACGGGCAGAGCGAGGAGATTCGAAGGTCGGTCGATGACAGTGACTTGTCGGCCCTGCTGGATAATGCTGCCGACATGGAACAACAACCGGCCGGTGGCGATGGAAGTCTCGCAGTCATGAATATTGGCTTTGTTGCCGGAGTCATTCCGCGCGCTCGAACTATGGCCATGGAACGAATCTTGTGGCGAATTCTGCGAGGAAACTTGTACATGAATCAGGTCGAGATTGATGAGCCGATTAATGATCCGGTCACAAACGAGCCAGTCGACAAGAATGTCTTTACCATCTTTGCTCATGGTGCGGAAATTCTGTCCAAGGTGCGAAAGATATCCGAATCTCTTGGTGCCACTCTCTACACGATTGATGAAGATCCACGACAGAGACGAGAGCAGCTTAGCGAGGTCAATTCGCGTATCGCCGATATCATGAGTGTACTACAAAACACTCGACAAACGGCGCATGCTGAGTTGCGTTACTTGGCCAGCAACATTCAGAACTGGATGGTGACTGTTCGCAAGGAAAAGGCGATCTATCAGACGATGAATCTTTTCAACTATGACAGCAACAGGAAATGCTTGATTGCCGAGGGCTGGTGCCCTACAAACGACCTTTACAAGGTACAGAACGTGCTACGAGACGTTGCTGACACTTCCGGTGCCATTCAACCAAGTATCTTGAACGAAATACAAACAGCAAAGACTCCGCCGACCTTTAACAGGACAAACAAATTCACCCAGGCGTTTCAATCCATCATGGACGCTTACGGCATTGCGACCTACCAGGAAGTCAACCCTGGTCTCATTGCAATTGTCACGTTTCCGTTCCTTTTCGCTGTCATGTTTGGTGATCTAGGACATGGTTTCTTCTTGTTCTTGGCAGCCCTCTATCTGGTTCTGAATGAGAAGGCTTTGGCTCGTGCTAAGTATGGTGAAATTTTCGAAATGGCTTACTATGGACGATACATTATGCTCCTGATGGGTATTTACTCGATGTATACTGGATTCATTTACAATGACATCTTTTCCAAGTCGTTGAATCTCTTTGGATCTCGCTGGGAATTTGATGAAAATTCTAGCGCGGAAACATTGACAGGTGTTCAGCGCGGTACTTATCCTATTGGTTTGGATCCTGTGTGGGAAGGTGCCGATAACGGACTCATGTTCACCAACTCATTGAAGATGAAGTTGTCCGTTTGCGTTGGAGTGGTGCATATGACGTTCAGTCTCTGCCTCTCCTTGATCAACTACAGGTTCTTCCACTCTACGCTCGACATTATTGCCAACTTTATCCCTGGAATGCTGTTCCTATGCAGTATCTTCGTGTACCTCATCATCTGCATCATCTACAAGTGGACAATTGATTGGAGTCAATCGGCCACTGCGCCGCCCAGTCTGCTCAACATGCTCATCTACATGTTCCTCTCGCCAGGTACAGTAGAAGAACCGCTATATGCTGGACAAGCTCAGGTACAAATCGTTCTTCTTTTGATCGCACTCGTCTGTGTGCCGTGGATGCTCCTCATGAAGCCTCTGGTTTTGCGACGCGATGCAAACAAGGCAAAGAATGCCGGATATCAAGGCGTGGCTGCAACAGAACAGAACGGTCGCATCTCACATTCCAACGACGATGAAGATGAGGGTCATGATGGCGCTGTCATCCACGAAGGAATGCACGGTGAAGGTGAAGAATTTGACTTTGGTGAGATTATGATTCATCAAGTCATCCACACGATCGAGTTCTGTCTGAATTGCGTCTCTCACACGGCATCATACCTACGACTGTGGGCACTGTCACTTGCTCACAATCAGTTGTCGAAGGTGTTGTGGGACATGACCCTCGGCAACGCCTTTGGTATGTCTGGTGTGATTGGCGTCATCTTTCTGTTTGTGTGTTTCGCCATGTGGCTCATCCTCACAATCTCGGTCTTGGTCGTCATGGAGGGTACTTCTGCCATGCTGCATAGTCTGCGTCTCCACTGGGTTGAGGCGGCTTCCAAGCATTTCATGGCCACCGGCACACCATTCACGCCTTTTACGTTTGCTACCATTGCTGACGACTTATAATGGCGAGGAATAGATTGTCCGCTTCTTAAAGGTAGACTACGTACTTAAAGGTAGACTACGTAGATTCTAGCTGCGCCATACAATTCGACTTGAATTGCACTACTGAGGATTGGTCACATCGTGATTTTTGGTTCCGATTAGACTTGATATTGATGATATGTGATGTTGGTATTCGTGTCTGCTGCTTTGCGTCAGAACGCCGCCTTCACGACTGGAAACTGTTTGTAGTGCAGCCTGTATGCATAGCATCCGATAGTTGATCATGATCGACGTCCTGAGAGACGATGGCTGTTGCACGTGATCGAATTGATTTCTCCAATGTTTCGAAATTGTCATGACCTTGTGAATCGTGGTCCGAAGCACGACTCTCACTCGAGTATGCAACCTCGGAACACTACAAGTCCGTTGTCAAAGCATAGGTAGCAGAGTACCAGACAATGTCTCTCAAAATGCTGCGCTCAATACACCCTGTAGCTCGCCAGATGCGAGCGACTCGATGGATGTCTTCAAAGATTGACAATGCCAACTCGGCGGACGGTGTGTCGTCAGCACCGACGGACGGTGCGACGATGCCTCATGTGAATGAAGAGGCGGTCGCGTACGACAATATCCTGGGTGGACAAAAGTCGCCGACGGAGAGTGACGAAGGTGTGCCGGTGCAGGATGTGCTGAAGAATTCCGAGACTGGGCTGAAGAATGCGCCGAAAGTGGTGCGGGACGGTCAGGATGAGGAGGCGGTCCGTCAGGCTTCCGGAGACGATCCGACCGGTGCGTCGACGAGTGTCAACAAGTTCAAGTACGAGTTGCCCGGGGCGGATTCCGTGCTCACGCATTTGGTGGGTGTCATTATGAAGGATGGCAAAAAGTCGCAGGCGCAATCGAGGATACAGGGCACCCTGGAGCTCTTGCAGCGTGCGACGCAGCAGGATCCGCTCGCCAGTCTCAAGGAAGCGATCGAGAGAGTGTCACCTCTGATGAAGATGGTACGTACTGCCTAGAGCCTCGTAAGTATATTCGAGTGCTATGCAACCGCCAATCTGAAGGTGCTGACAAAGTGTAGATACAGAGGAAGCAGGGTTCAAAGAATATACCGGTGCCGATACCGCTTTCGGAGAAAGGCAGACGCAGGCGGGCGATAAATTGGATCCTGGAGGCATCACAGAAGAGGACGGGGGAAAAGTCGTTCAGTGCGAGATTTGCGCAGGAATTGGCGGCCGTTTTGGACGGGACATCATCAGCATACCAAAAGAAGGACGCCGTGCATCGTCTCGCGCTGGCCAATAGGGCGAATGCTTCCGTCAAGGTTTAGAGATACGACGAAAATTTCATGCCCTTTTATGTCCATTTTTTGTCACGTATCTTTGCATTCTCGTAGAACATCACCTTGTCGGGAGAATGTTTGTGTATATAGATGTCTTGATTCAGCGAACAAGAGCAAGTGGAAATCCTGTCAGGAGTCCTGAGCTCGAAAGAGTGCTGCGTAGTCAGCATCGAATTGAGGTGTGATCATGGCTGGTGCGGGGGGCCGACTTGATCAATTGCAGGTGTACATGTCTGAAACAAAGAAGACGGCTAGCTACAATACAAGAGTTTCACGGTGCTTGACACATCGTTTGACCATGAGCATCCATTTCAAGAGATATACATCCATATCATGACTCTTTTCGGTGTCTCTGGTTGAATGGTAGGGACACTGAGAGACTCGCAATATAGCGCGAGGCCCGGACTCGGCGCGCTCCCTCATCACGGCAGGACCTCTTCGTCCGGTTCTGTCTCTAGTACGTCAGACAGTGTTGAGTACGAGGATTGCTCGTCCGTCCTCGAGACAGACGACACTGGAGGACAGACGCATGCGCATGGGCAAGCGATTCCGAGACAGCCATCGGTCATTTTGAGGGATGGTCGGCGCGTGCGTCGGTCGGTGACGATGACTTCTCTACGCCAAAGTGCGCGATTCTCACACGACGCGGAACAAGTCGCGAAGCGCAAAGGAGAGACTAGAGTCTGGCGCTGGTGCAGACTCGTGCTTAGTCCGCCGACGTTTGTCTTGGAGGCACTGCTCGCACCACGCAATCACGGCTTGGTCAAGTGCGTGATTGCGTACTTTATTGCGTCCCTGGCGGTCTTTGTGCCTCAGTTCGCGGACTTTATCGGGCACGGAGATGGGAAACACTTTGTGGCAACATGTACGGTCTACTTTCATCCCAGCAGGAGCACCGGATCCATGATTCAGGCGACACTGTATGCCATCATAGCACTGGGATGGGCAGTGCTGGTCTCCGTGGCCAGCATGGCAACAGCTATCGGTTTCAACAAGGTCGATTATCGAGGGCTCGGTCATGCTGTGGTACTCATCGTCTACGTGTGTGGTGGGGTGGGATACATTGGCTACTGGAAGCAGAGAATGGCGGATCCCACTGTCGGGGTCGCTGCGTCCATGGCTTCCATGGTCATCTTCTTTAATATCACGCGCGAAGGCAGTATACAATTGGGCGAATTCAGCACTAGGAAGGTTCTACAGTATTTCTTCATTGTCGTGCTGGGACTGGTGATTAGCAATGTGGTCAACTATGTACTGTGGCCCGTCAGTGCAAGTCATAACCTGAAGCGGGACATGTTCAAGACGACTGATCAGTTTTCGCACTTTTTGAGCCTGGTCACGAGACGCTTCCTGCAACAATCGCCATCGGAGTCCTTGGAAAAGTCATTCGCGAATGCGGTGACCACAAATCAGACGGTCTTTGCCTCGCTGCAGAAAAATCTACATGAATCGCGCTTCGAGTACTACCTGAGAGGTCGTCAGGATGAATATGCATTACTGGCCAAGATTACGAGGTCCATGAGGAATCTTGCGCAACACTTGAATGCACTGAAAGCGTCGTGTGACGCACAGATAGATCTGATTCCCGAACAGGTGAGGTTGTATCGCAATAGCGAGATTGACCTTGATTGCCAGAGCAATGGCTCTTCGAGTCACCAGAAGAGCACAGACACTGCGCAAGAAGAGCGCACAAACAATCTTGTCAGGGCCTTCATCTTTCATCTTGGGCCTCCGATGAAAAGTCTTGCGTTCACTACAAAGCAGGCACTCAAAGAGATGCCATTCGATGCAAACTACATGGTCAACCTGCCTTCACAATTGTTTATCAATATCGATCGTGCTCTGAGTCTTTACGAGGAGGCTCGAGCGGCGGCACTGGACGAGATGTATCAACATCGACCGCGCACTCCTGTACATCACCTCGATGAGCTCGCCGACCGAGAGGAGATTTGTGCTTCGATGGATTACTTTTCCTTCAGCCTACAAGAGTTTGTGTGTGAGACGCGAGAGATGATGTACTGCTTGAAGGAGCTCGAGGCATATCAAACACGTACTCCGGCCCGATCCTGGAGATTTCTTCGGTTTTGGCAATCCCCTGGCATGAAGCGTCAAAAGTCAAAGCACAAGTATACTAATCAGAGCGAAAGCTCGCAGCCCAGCAGGAAGTTATTGCCTCGTCTCAACGGGTGGTGGGAAGGGTTGCAGTTCAAGCTCTGGCAGGCTTTGCGAGCACTGCGTGACAAGAATTTGCGCTTCGCCATGAAGGTCGGTGGAGGAGCTGCCATCTTTGCCTTGCCCGCAATGATTGACTCTGCGAGACCGGTCTTTGTCGAGTGGAGACTTGAGTGGGGACTCTTGTCATTCTTCATCATCCTCAATTCCTCCGTTGGTGGCACGTATTCGGCTGCTTTTTGGCGGGTCACTGGTAGTGCTCTGGGTACTGGTCTAGCTATGGTCGCTTGGTCCTTGTTTCCTGCGGAAAGGTTTGCTCTTGCACCAATTGGTGCTTGCATCGCGGCACCTTGCATGTGGATGATTGTGAGCTGCCTTGTGAACGTTTTGCGGGAGAATTACTAACACGGATAGATTAATCCTACGAAAGCGAATGCTCAGTTTGGCAGATTCATACTACTCTCCTACAATCTGACCGCCCTGTATGCATACTCCATCTCTCGAGGAGTACTTGACAACGACGACGACGAAGGTGGCCTCAGACCAATCATAAGCTTGATTGCCCTGCATCGTATCGTCTCTGTGACTGCAGGCTGCATCTGGGGTGCCATTGTCAATACGTACATCTGGCCGATCAAGGCAAGGGTCGAGCTGCGCGAAGGGCTCAGCATGGTGTGGTTGAGATTGGGCTGGAAATGGGGTCGCGATCCTTTCGTACATTGTGACCACGGTGGTCTTGCCATTTCCAGGATGAAGGACTCTGAAAAGGCACTCAATGACAATTTGGAGCTCCAGAGTGACCTCGCATCATTGAGGACACTCTTGGTGCAGAGTCCGAATGAACCGCGATTACGTGGCAAGTTCCCCACTGAAAAATACTCGAACTTACTGAAGCACACACAAAGCGTCTTGGATGCGACTTATGCTCTATATTCGGCGTTGCACAAAGCGAGGGCGCTCGATGGATCCGAGTTGGAGTTGTTGAACATAAGCCGACGTGCGAGACGAGAGTTGGGCGACTTGATCTTTCTTCACTTTTACATCCTGGCATCGGCCATCAGGCTCAACCTACCGTTGCCGGCTCATGCGCCTCGCGTGTCGGACGCGAGGGACAGGTTACTGGTCAAGATTAGCGAGGTGCGAAACAGCGGGTCCGGCACGGAACAGGATTACAGCGCGAGTTTCATCTATACCCTCATGACTGCTCAAATGTGTCGCAGTCTCGACGGCATTTCTGAAGTCATGACAGATTTATTCGGCACGGTAGAGGCATTCGACCTCGACAATGACTACGACGAGGAGGTTTGAGCATAAACGAATTGCATTTATAGCGACGAGCATTGGCGGCAGGGGCACGAGATTTGTAAAACATTGGACATTACAGAACACAGAGAATCAAAACAAGCATTAAGTCTCATCCTTTGTATACTTTCAATCCAGAGCTGTCTCCCTAGTGTGGAGCATCATAGAGAGGCAGTAGCACAGAATCAAGAGCTTCTCTCTTAACTGTCAAACTCTACCTAGCACGCAGCTGAGCTCCACGCACAAGCCACGTCTAGCTGAGCCACACGACGTAGCTTCCAGTCTTCGAGAGCGCACATTCAGTTGGTTTTATATATATGTCATGACATCCTCCTCGACTTGTCTGTGTGAAAGTGCATAAATGTCGGCAACAAGTACTCTTGGGTCGTCCAAGCAAGAGGTGACACTCCTGCTTTCTTTACCAAATGTGACTGTATCACAAATTTACGAGGGCGAATCGAGGACACTTGCACAGGGACTACTGGAACTCAGTCTCGTTCCGGCTGACCCGGACCACTTTCTCATCTTAAAGATTGGAGACGTGGAGATTGCGTTGACGACCGATTCTCAGGTATACAAGAAAGGCGACTCGGGACTCTACGTGCCATGGGAAGAAGTCCCCGGCGCCTTGCTCTCCTTTGACCTTTCACAATGTCCGCAGTCGGCGATCGAGACGCTGGACACATATCTCGTGGACTTGACGTCGATGCCCGCGCCAGAGTCCGGGCTGCGAAATCAGTTGGCGCTGGTGGACGAGACGGGTGCCGTGGTGGGAGGGGTGGACGTTGCCTCTGTGGACGCGAGCACGCTCGCGCGACCGAGCCTCGATCGAGCTGATTCCAAGGCGCCCGTGCACGTCGCCATCGATGACGCCGGCGCAGTCTCGGTCGAACGCTTCGATGACGGCAACGACAAGACTTCTCGATTCAGCGGTAAAGATTCGCGCATCGTGGCCGGGTCGCAGTACGTCTCGTCCGGCATCCTCTACGGCGCCAACGCACTCTCCTCCGGTTTCGAGCGCGGCAGCGAATGGATCAATTCCCGCAGCCCGGCAACGGAGACCGACGTCGAGTTTCACCCGATCGCCCGCGCCAGCACGCGCAAGATTCATCAAGTCTCCACGGGCGTCACGTACGTCTCCAACAAGACGATGGGCTACGTCGCGCAATTGGCGGAAAAAGCCGGCGGCCGCATCGTCGGTCGTCGCGGTCCCAAAAAGGACCCTGACTCAACAGACAATAGTAGTAGTGGTGAGGGAGGGTCGCGGAAAGGGCCGGGCGTCCTGGCGCACGCGGCACACGCACTAGTGAGTATCCTGGAAGCGGTAGATACCGGTGGCAAACAGGTCCTGGACTCGGCGTCCCGCAGCATGGGCAGCGTCGTGCAACATCGGTACGGCACTCAAGCGGGCACCATGGCCAACGAACTCGGCGACGCCGTGAAGAATGTCGCGCTGGTCTACTTTGACGCCAAAGGAATCTCTCATCGCGCATTGCTCACCAAGACGGTCAAGGGAGGTGTCAAGGCGCGACTCAGCGATGGTCGACGCGTCGTCCTCAACAATGAGGCGGTCGTCGCCGGTCCTCCCAAAACCGGTGCCGCCGCCACCACCACCACTACTACTACGCAGAAGAAAAAGGCATAAAGACGGAATACTTTGACGAAAAACGATAACGATATGTTTGGAAAAAGCGTAGATAAGTGTATGCATAAAGTAAAGTTGATAAAAGTATATAATGGAATGCATGAGTGGTGTAATGGACTATACATAATTTACAATGAAAAAAAAGAAGTGGGAATAATCAGAATCAATCAATGAGTTTGACGCCGGCAAAGGTACCCAGATTATTAGGAAACTGTAGGGCTTTCGGAGGACCGGGCACGATGCGCCTCTTCTTGCTGCCGCGACGCAACCGTTTCCTGGCCACCATGACGGGCGCGGAACTCTTGTTGACGATGTAATTCGAGAAACTGCCGAGCATGATGCCCGAAATATTGGTGCGGCCGCGTGAGCCGATGATGACCATGGTCGGATTGGTGGTGTCGATGATCTCCGTGATGAGGTGTTTCGGGTTGGCGTGGTGCATCACCTCAATCTCAACCTTGACGGAGAGCCGCGTGCGCTTCAGGAAGAGGTTCACGTCGACGCAAATGTCCTCCACGCTCGCCGCCCGGTCGTCCTGCAATTGCTGCGCCGTCGCCTTGTCCTCCCCGCGCTCACTGTACTCGAGCGCGTGCACGATGCGGCAAATGTCGCCGTCCCGCATCACCGTGCCAATCGTCCACTCTAGCGCGTACTTGGCCTGCGGCGAGAGGTCCACGCTGACGAGGTAGTGCCGCGTGCGCTTCGCGGCCTCGCGCACTCTCGCAAAGTCTGCCCGCTGAATGCTGCAAATCAGTCGGCCAGCCTCTTCACTAGACACGGATCGCACGAGTGACATGTCTCGTGGGATCTCCTCAAAAGGGTCGTCATCCTCATCCTCAGGCCTCAACTGATCATCTGTTGTTCCATCGGTATATGAGGTATTTGGATGGATGGGTTTGCGTTTGACCGCAGACGGCGAATTATCGTTAATGATCATGTGAAGTGATTGCGTCTTGTCATTCTCCTTTCTCAATCGATCACGGGTATCAGAACGCTCTACATCCACTCTTTCGTTCTCAGCCGCTTGAGCCAGGGACATAGGAGCCCGACGATTGCGATGCTCATTCACTTCCACACTCGCCTCGTCCTCGGTCGACTCATCGCCAGAATCGGATGAATCAGATTCGATGGCAGCCTCTGGATCATGGTCCTTGGTCAAACGATTCTTCTCGATCGCCTCCCGTTGAGTAGCAGACATTGGTAACGAGGCCAGACTACCTTGGCTGCTGGCCAAAATAGCCTCGCTTAGCTTACGATGGGCGCCCGTAAAGTCCATCTCATTGCCGGACGATCTACTCCCTGTCCTTTTGTTGGGTTGTGGTCCAGGACTCGAAGCCCGGCGTGGATCATTAGGTACCGCCAAAGCCGCAGGACGACGAGCATCTCGAAGTAGCATAGGACCGCCTGGTTCAGCGGCGGGCGACGAGTGACTTTGTGGAGCGACTGCCTTGCGTGAAGCAAACATCGGGTTACTGCCCGAAGAGCTGCCTCTGTCATTGACTCGAAAGTTGTACTCTGACTCAAGATTCCGAGGGCGTGCTTCCTGTGCAGGCATGGAATTCCTGGCACTCCGAGCGGCAATCAGTGCCTCGACTTCGCGAGCCTCCTCCGCCATGGCCGACTCGAGAGAGGCCTGTTGTTGTGGTCGTCCTTTCCTGACGATTGGTTTGGATGCATCAAAGACCATTTCGGGAATATCGTTTGCTCAAGATGACAGCCAGTATTCTTCGATGAGAGACACAAAGAAGGTTGTTGCTCTGTTCGCAGAGTTGCGGTGAGAAAGTGACAGGTAAATAGGTGGAGAGCAGTGGTAGTATATCCTTTGGTGAATTATCTTTCTTAATTGTTGTTGAATTCGCTAATCAATGCCTGAAGAGTGTCCAGAAAACAGACATATTTGCTGCTACGCTGTCCAATACAACCATAAAGGGAGATCCTTCACACAACTACAAAAACGGCAGTGCAGCAAAACAAGTGACGATGTGAGGGAAGGCTGTGGGCGTGGGCATGTGCGCACCGCTGCGCTTCCTCAGTGTAATTCATGAAGAGACGCGGGGGAGAAGCTTCAATGCGTGCAGCTTAGCTTGTAAAGACGCCTTGTAGGTTGTCAGGCGCGCGCGGCTCCCTTCCTGAATGCTTAGCACTTCCACGGATCGAAGAGCTCCTCATCCAATCTGTACCCGGATATGTGCCGAATCACATGTCAGCAGGCAATGCCTTGTCACGTGCGACTAAGTTGCGTATGCGTCAACGTTAACGTTGACGTTTCAGGGCCGGCCGTGGATGTACATCTCCCGTATGCCGTGTAGGTAGCTAGGTAGACTTATACACGGTTGCAGCTACTGCAGCCGCAGCTATAGACAGCTGCCATCTGCAACAATCTTTCCGTGAAGTGCTTTGTATGCGAGGACTCTCTATGATGTAGTCTATCGTGGACTCACCCAGGGCTGTGTGATGTATATGTCCTGCACATTCTGAAGTCGAGCGTGAACGAATATGATGTATTTTGGCCACTAGAGCACAGCAATCTTGCTAACTCGGTTTCCGTGAGAACCGTCTGCAGGAGTTAGCCACGAACATGCTAATCATCACCTTGCAAAGCTCTTTCTTTTTTAGTAGCTAGATATCGGAGCATGACTATACATGATATCGAGCAATTGCAGTAGCATCAGTCGTGTGAGCACGATTGTATTGTGCACTTTCGTGATGCTCGAATTGTTGTAGCCACAAGGCAGTGCAGCATGCAATGCACGTCACCTTGGCAGGCGTCACAAGAATAGCAGCTCACTGGCTATGATCTTCAAGCCCAACTAGCATGGTCACATATGCTAAAAGTGTCAACGACACCAGTCTCTGTGTCAAAGAGATGCATCATTCCACTGATCGTGCTTAGTTAAATGAAGATATCTACTTGTTTGTCAGGCAACATAGTCCTCTTCTGCCGGTTGCAAATACTACATAGGAATCTCATTTACGATACAAAGCAACACGTAGGGAAGCTCTGACATGTACCGAGTTGGGAGACCCTATGCTCCATTTGCTTGTCATCAATCTCGAGCTCGAGGTCGAGGTCAAAATCTGTCGGCACATAAACTCATTCGGTAGTTGTGATGCCGTCCAAAAACCGTGAATGTGCTGATTTGATCTACAAGCTCAGGAATGACGTAGCTTTCCAAAAGACCCTGAAGCTGTGTACAGTGTAGCTATGTCTGTCACGCAAGACATGCGCTGTGAACCTTCCGATGGCCTGGACAAGGCCTAGGACGTCGATGAAGAGTGAATGCGAAATCGAGGTCGAGGCAAGAGCAGCTGCACATGCATCCATCTTGGGACGAGCGGCCGCGGGCTGCAGGGCTGATAAAGTTACCAAAGAGCGAAGCAACGTTGTGGCTTGCGCAATTGGCTGACCTCGGCCGACGTGCGAGGAGTCGCCCACAGACTGAAACCAGCACTTCCCTGTTGATCACTAGTCACCCACGAACGCAACGCGACGCAACGTGCACAAGGTGAGGGATGGAGCGAAACATTCGTCCATAGTACGGCTGTGGAGTGAAGACCTTTTGACATTTCATTTGTCGTACATGCGAGACGAGTTTAGTCCGCGAGATATCGAAACGTACAGACATAAAAGCAATTGCTCAACGGGCAAAACTACTCGCTGTTCGACTTGGCAACACCAGTGCGGCGCATGTACATAGCTTCCTTCTGCTGTACTAGCTGAACTTTCTGGCAGTTGCACTAATACGATCATTTCAGTATGCACGGTACCGGTGTGAATACATTCTTGAGGCTATACATAGCCTCGCGATCAGCAGCTGAGCTAGCAATGTCATGCTTGGCTGCACATGTGCTCGCAGATGAACCTGAGCGAGCCGTCTTCAGCTGCAGCAACTGCCGGTCTCATTCATTGGCCCTTGGGTTCCAGCTGACTCCCTCGGATGGCATGAAATTGCGAACTGATGAGCTACCTAGTATTTGAATATATGTTAACGTTCAGTCGTTGAAGCCTGCCACATCTGCAGCTGTGATAATCTTTGCAAATGCGAACATATTCCAACCTGGAACCGGAAGTTCATATGCACCTGGTTGCATACGCCACAACCCGTGATCGCTGCCAGGCCAATTGCGCCAGGTGGAAGGAAGCCATCATGATTATCATGGGCAAGAACAAACGGCGTACGTAGCACACGATACAATCACGCCCATCCTGCTCCTGCCCACCGAGTCACACCTACAGCAGATAGGCACACCTATTTGTGCAAATCTTTGGCAAGTACAGCAAATCAGTCACACATGTTCTCTTATGCTGATTCCTACGGTGACCACGAGTGTCACATCGTACGAGGTGTTTTACAACCTTCTTTTTCCCGATTGCATGCATTGGCTACGAGAAGGTTTCGCAATCACACTGTCTCACCGCAGAAGTGTCGCGCGCAGGTGGCTGCCTGTCGAGAATGCGTGTGAGTGTCTTGTGTGGGCGTACGTGTATGATTGCGAGATCTCTGGTGAAAACGTTAAACGTGCCACTGTGGGCATGTACTTGCTGTGCATGCCAGCACAGCAGGTGCAACGTCACAATGTTGGGCCCTGCCGGATGGCATAGCTGAAATTACGAACTTGATCATATGTGGATTTGCCACAGGGAAGACAAGGAGGTAATCTATAGTGGGATGTGCTCTTGTGAATCCTCTCGTTGCTGCGGGACTGGCGCAGCTGGCAGTTACGACCTCGGGAAGTCGCACGGGTGCTGCGGAGGACAGCCCTAGTACCTTAGGCTCAGTCAGACCTACCGCGGCCGGTACCTACACTGACTAACGCTATCCAAGGGAATTAATTTCGAGCTTAGGAATCGAAGGAGCTCCCGTCTGCAGTTTGGCAATTCCTTGTGGCGGAACTCGATCCCGCGTTTCTGCACATGCGTCACCACACCCACCACAAGTGGCTACCAGCGTGCGCGCGATCTCCTGCTGCATGCAAAGATTCCCTCCCACCGCCCGCGAATTGACACTTCACTTCCCGAGAGTCACAAGCACGCTACCACGATGCATGCACCTGTGCCAATATCCACAACACACCAGCTGCCAAGTCGCTTCCATCTTTTCTTTACCCTACACTCTAGTGTCCGTTTCGCGATTGTGGTTGGCCATCCTCGTCCCATGATGGGATTTGGTTCCTATACCGCGGCGCTTCTGATTGCCACTCCTGCCTAAATGGCAAGTGTGCCTACCCGTGCCACGATACTGGTGCTCTGCCGCTTACCATGGAATGGATGATCCGATCGTCAAGTGCGCTCGGGTCTTGCTCTGTTGCTTTTGCGAGGAGGCGAAGATGTGTATTTATATACATATGCATCTTTGCCCGCACTCGCATGGGAAGTGGTTTGGATTCTCCTGAGTCGTGATTATAGGTTCCGTGTGCTTGCTCATGGAGGACACACGCCATATCACTATATCACTAGTATAGAAAGAGTCGTGTGCTCGCTCGATTGCCGACTATTGACATCTGCTTGTGATCGTCTGCGGTCATTGACACACACAAGTCGACTGTTGACACTGATCCTCGGGCTGTACTATACAACACCTTCGTGGGGGCACCAATCACAGTCTTGTTATAGGGAAGAAAAGGGCCAGTGTTTCCGGATCGAACCGGCTTAGTTGCACGCCAATACCATACTATACAGGATTCGGACATATTCGTTCAGGGGTTAGATTGCACCCGGAGATTTTTTCACAAACAACACTCACAAAGTCTTGGCTCTGTCACCGCACGCATATACACACATACACACACACACCACGGTCTCGAGATCGCGCGATCTTATCAACAGCATCTGTTCAGTCGTAACTCCGTGGGCCTGAACAGGTTGACATCTTTCGCCGCTGACCATTCAACACCATCGCAGAAGCGCTGAGAATCCCTCCCAGGATTTCATCTGAGGTTGCGGAAATTACCTGACCGGCAACAATATTGCTGGTGTCACCACTCGAACCCTTACCATGACGACGTATAGCTTCGTGAGTACGGAGCTCGCCAGACCAAGATCCAAGGAGATGTGAGTAATTCTGTGGCCTGCAAATTCAGATCAACACACGTCCCTCAACTTGTGCTGACTGTGATTAGGGTCAAGTATGATTTATCCATCAGGCAGCAACCAGAACAAGCAAAGGTCTGCACCTCAAAGGAACGAGACCGGCGCCCGGTTGACCCGCCGCCCATCGTGCAGCTCAAGGTCATGTCTGGCGAAGGCCAGATACCGAACTACCTGCAGAATCCTTACTTGTTTATGTGTGCAACGCTGATCCACGCCACGGATGATGCTTCCCTGCCAGAACCGGCATCTAGCACACTAGCCGGCACAACTGTCAGCTCTTTGTACCGTCTGAAGGACTCGGACAATTCTGAAGGCGGGTTCTTCATTTTCGCCGACGCTTCTGCCAGACTGGAGGGAAGTTTTCGCCTGAAGTTCAGTCTTTTCGAGCTGGCTC
The DNA here is from genome assembly GCA_005281525.1 of Taphrina communis. Classification (NCBI taxonomy): domain Eukaryota; kingdom Fungi; phylum Ascomycota; class Taphrinomycetes; order Taphrinales; family Taphrinaceae; genus Taphrina; species Taphrina communis. Next base: position 11,110 of record RHGI01000022.1, on the reverse strand, counting down.
CACCGGATGGCGTCCCGTTGATGGCTACACAACAGGTCTCGCATATTGCTAGCATCTCTTCACAACCATTCACGGTCTATTCCAGCAAGGCATTTCCCGGCATGTTGCCTTCAACATTCTTGTCCAGAAGCTTCAGTGATCAAGGGGTGAGAATCCGCATTCGTAAGGAGAACCGTATCCAGATGAGCTTGTACGACAACGAAGCCGCCGCCACCACCCATCGAAGTCGTGGTACAGCATCTGATCGCTGCCCTGATGACCTGGGACTTGTGACACAGCAGCCTGCACGAGTGAACAGCAATCCACAATATGTTGAGGTCTATCGCAACGATACACAACGTCAAATGGACCACAGCCCCGGTACCGCGCCTTTCACAAGCAAATCAGCTCGGCGCAGTTCACAGTCATTTCATCCTTACAGCTATCCACCCGTCTCCCCAAGCATGTATCAGGCACAACGTTTTTCGGAACAGTCTATCAATGCACCTCGGCATCATCTTTACCAATCGCCTGACCACGAGCAGTCTGCCCGCTCTTGCATCAGTCCACGGCACTCTCCGGTAAGTTTGCCACGAATCGAACCACATTCTTATCAGTCCCATTCGTTCCCAAGCCCGCAATTCCCATATCCTGGTTACCAATCTGGCAGCTCATCAGACTCATCACGCCGAGTCTCAGACAACTCGACTAAATCACTGGTCTTACCGAGTCCTCCGGAGCACAGGCTCTCAGAAAATCGTGTCAGGGCGCAGACGATGCAGCAATGCTCTGATGGTCTTTCGGCCACGACCTATGAGAATCCCATGCAGCAGAATGTCTATGGTCTTGCTCAATCACCTCGTTATGTCGGTCCCGAAAAACGGCATGATCAATTCGGGTTGACCTCATTGAGTAGCCCTCGATTCACGAGCTTTCCGCGCAATCGTGCTGACAGTCATCAGCCACGCTACCAGACAGAACCTCATGTCAAACATAGTCTTCGACATCATGCGTCCGCTCAGGAGATTCGTGGAGAAAGTCTATCCCGATTGCCTGGTCTCTCAGGTTCACAGGCAAATTCTGACTACGCAGTCGACCATCAAGCACGTCTCGCAAACACTCTCCAAGCTGGTCAAGAAGTAGGGCTAAGGCTCCCGCCAATTCAATCATATGGTCAAGATTGCGTGCCTGACGCAATGGGCTATCAGACGTATACACCCAATGTCTCACATGCAAGTCATTCTTACCAATACTGATGGCTGGCCCACCAGATAAAAGTTTCTATCGAGTTTGTTCTAGACACTCACGTGTATCATATGCTTCTATTTCGCATGTACCATATTGAGAATCATCTTAGGATGTAGTAAATGCATAAGAGCAATATTGCGAAACACCACTGCAATGCGTCCTGCCATGCTCCGGCAGTCAACAACTCGCATCTGCTGCAGCTGTAGATCCATCCTCGACGCATCAATGATTGCGGGAAACTCGGAGATACTGACCAATATTAGCCGAGCACAACGTCATCTTGCCAGATGAGCTCCGAGCTCCCCGCTATCACGATGTCTGACACTGCAGGATCATACAGACAGTGAGCACGTTGAAGATACAATTCACAAGGTACTCACTTGGTGACCCGATAAAACACACGTTAGATACTTCGAAAACAATGGTCAAGGCAGGTATGTCGACGTTGGCTTGAGCTGCATCTTGTGAATCTCGGCACACAGATTCTGACTGGATGTAGTTGCAGTATTACGAGGAGACTCAAACGTCAAGGGGACCGTGACGTTCACACAGGACTCGGAGTCGTCCCCGGTGGAGGTCAGCTATGACTTGACGGGCAATGACGCGTCGGCGAAGCGGGGAATGCACATTCACCAGTTTGGCGACAACACGAACGGGTGCACGTCAGCGGGACCACACTTCAACCCTGCCTCGAAGAAGCACGGCGGCCGGGACTCGAGCGAGCGACACCACGGCGATTTGGGCAACATTGAGACGGATGCCTCTGGTAATGCCAAGGGAACCTTGACGGACTCTTACCTCAAGTTGATTGGGCCGGAGTCCATTCTCGGACGCACCATTGTCGTGCACGCCGGTACCGATGACTTGGGTCAGGGTGGCAATGAAGAGTCATTCAAGACGGGCAATGCTGGAGCCAGAGCCGCTTGCGGTGTCATTGGCATTGCTGCTTAAGGGACGTTTCGTCAGTATGTATGGATGGCTGCCTAGTGTTTATGTCGTCTAGATATGTCTACAATGATATGAAACTCGTGATGATTGGCTTTTGCTTTGCATACTCTGTCTGGCTCTGTAGGCATGCGCCTTCGATACGCAACACATCTTCACGCATCGCATAAAACCTGATGGTCTGCATTCGTCCTTCGAAAAGTGGCCCATTTAGTCACCCTCTCATGTTTCATGTTCATACTTGTCACGGGATCATGGTTCTCATGGTTGAATCCAATAATTGGATAAGTAAAAGCTGCAAACAAACAAATCAAATTATCTTGCAGAGGATTTTCTGGAGGAATATATTCTGCTTCCTCTAGTTACAACAATAACCATCATCAGTAAATGAATATATGGAAATGCAAAACCTTCTTCCATGAACTTGTAGCCATGATATGATGTGCTATGAAATACACTCGTGGTCGTATCAGGTCAACAAGATTGAATGGATGGTTGGGTGATATCACAACGACCCAAGACCAACTCGAGGGTTGGACGAATATGGATGCGAGCATGCATTGCATCGTGGACTCAACACGAAAGGATTAGGTAGTGCTTCAGGAGTTGCACGTATTACAGCCAGTTCGAATGCATTAATAACGCCCAAGCGTTCATGATGTTCTCTCACGGATAATGATGCCAGGGCTCTGTAGGTCGCTACAAGGCATTGGCGTATCGAACGGCTCTACTGCGGCAGGAATTGGATTGCTCCTCTTTCGCCATATGCATACGAGCAAAAGTCCAACTTTCGAAATAGTGGTGGACCAACCACAACGCGTCATTCGTCAGAACCTTAAAAGCTTGTCTCTGCGAGAATTCGCCCGCACCTCGCTGGGGTCAATGCAAACGGCAAGATTCGGAAAAGTGAGCATGCATCGCTCGCGAGAGCAGATCGGCTATAGACAATAGACGCTATGAAAGGGTATGGTCACACGACTTTGCAAGGTCGTGACACAGCACCAAGCGTCTTGGGAGGTGCAGCCTTTCGTTCAGGCAGATAAGACGCAAGTATGGTGTCATCAGGCTGCAGGCAATGCAATGTCCATGCATGTCCCACCCTGCATTTGGGAACAGTGTATGTCCCGGGACGCCGATGGCATATCGTGGGCGTGGCCCAGACAGAGTTCTGAGGAGCAAGCCCTAATGTCTAAGGCTGCTTAAACAGTGCTTGGGCGTGCGGAAGGAGGAGTTACGTATTCCTTCGCACGAAGATCCTGACGAATCTTGGGTGCGACTTGCATGAGCCGTTACCTTTTATGGGCTGTGCCACACGACTCCCCCGGTGTGCGGGCCTATCGGTGGACCACACACGAAAAGATAATGACACCAAAAAAGCCGTTTGGCACTTCTGGTGGCCCCCGCCCATCCTGTAATCTTGGGGGTGTCACACAACCGGCACGGTCTCCATATAAGGGGACGACTTGCCCTGCTGATGGTACCCTACAGTACTGCTTTCATCCGGTCAAGCTGAACACAGCTTCGAGTCAGCAAGCTTCGCAGGATGCTACCAAACTTGTTGCTCCAGCTTGGACTGTTCCTCATTGGCTATGGCACTCTCGCAGCCTCCACCCCGCACATGGCCCGCAGTGGGTACTCGGTCAAGGAACGAGGTGCACTGCCTCGGGAATGGTCCAAGCATGAAGGCCGAATCGACAAGTCAAAGACCATGACATTGAAGGTTGGTCTGGCACGACCCAATGCAAAGCTCGCCGAGGATACTCTCAAGCGCATCTCTGATCCACGACACGCTGACTATGGAAAGCATCTCTCGATTGGTCAAGTGAAGCAGTTGTTGGCACCTGCTCAGCAGTCTGTCAATCATGTCATGCGATGGTTGAGCAGCCATGACATTCCCGCGAGGGACATTCAGCTCGTTGGCGACTTTATCAATGTCCGCGTACCTGTGAAGAAGGCCGAACAACTTCTGGACACGGAATACAATGGGTACCACCACAAGGGCATGAAGCTCGTGCGAGCTCTGCAGTACTCACTCCCGAATCATCTGCACGAGCACATAGATCTCATCCAGCCGACGACTCTATTCGGCTCCATGCACGCTCACGCATCGGATGCCATTCGCATCGACGGGAAAGCTTACAGAGCCGAGCCGGCATACCCGAGAGCCAACACTGGGTACAATGTAACCATTGCTTCATTACGATCCCTGTACAATATTGGCAACTACTCTGCCGTCAATGGCAACACCAGCATTGCCATTGCTTCCTACCTCGAAGAGTATGCCAACTTTGCAGATTACGTCAACTTCACAAACGCCTATGTACCATACCTCAGCCCGAATGGCACGCTCTTCAACGTCACTCTCATCTCGAACGGCACAAACTCACAAAACTTGACCCAAGCCGGTGGGGAGGCCGATCTGGACGTTCAGTATGCGTTTGGTCTCTCCGGAGCACCTCTGCGCACAGTATATGCTACAGGTGGCAGCCCGCCCATCATTAATGACTTGGCCCTCAACGGGACAAATACCAATGAGCCGTACCTGGACTTCCTGAACTACATCTTGGCGAGCAACTACACGTCCAATGCAACCATTCCACAGGTCATTTCGACCTCGTATGGTGATGACGAGCAATCGGTTCCGCAGAGCTATGCCGTCCGCGTGTGTCAGGGCTTCATGACACTCGGTCTGCTCGGCACGTCCGTCATCTTCTCGTCTGGAGACTCTGGCGTCGGACCCGGCGGAAACGTCACCGATGCCGTGTGCAAAAGCAACGTTCCCGGTCCAAACTTTAACCGCACCATCTTCTTGCCTGCCTTCCCGGCTTCCTGCCCATACGTGACGGTCGTGGGTGGCACCAACCGACAGGCTCCGGAAATTGCCGTCGAAATTCTCGATCGAAGCAATTCCACTGCGGCTGGCTTCTTCTCCGGCGGCGGCTTCAGCGTACGTCTTTTCCATTCCATTGCCAAGCTTGTGCTAATCATTGACAGAACTACTTTACACGACCAACTTACCAGAATGCCTCGGTGACGAATTACCTGCCATATATCCCCGGCAATTACACCAGCAGAGGACTCTACAACGCGAGTGGTCGCGCTTACCCGGACGTGTCGACGCAGAGTTGGCGCTTTGCAGTCTTCAATGCGGGCTCGCTGATTCAGGAAGGAGGTACATCCGCATCGGCACCTACTTTCGCCGCCATCGTCGCACTCTTGAACGATGCCCGAGCGACGGCAGGATTGCCCACTCTCGGATTCCTCAACCCGCTCCTGTACGCTTTGCAAAACGTGACTGCACCGGCGACAGGCAACTCGACCTCGTCGTCGTCAGGCAACTCGACCAGCAATGCGACCATGACGACGACGTACATTGATCGCACCGCCTCGAGCGTGATTTCATCCGCGCGCGCATCGTCCACGCTGACGGCCACACTGTCGCGCACCAACGGCAGCACGCCCTTCAACGACATTGTCATTGGCTCGAACCCCGGGTGCGGCACGAATGGATTCCCTACGGCACCGGGCTGGGATCCCGTCACTGGACTCGGGACGCCCAACTTTGCCGCCCTCGTCAATGCCACTGGCGGTATCATCTAATCTCCCATCCCTGCCGTCATTGGCGTGAGTTTCACTCATCACTAGAGTTTTGTAATGTATCAGTCATGAAGATAGTACTAGTCTATTAATGCTCGATAATGTTTATTGATGACGCGTCGATCAATGATGATGGCACGGATAGATTCGGAGAAAAAGACAAGGACAAATCAAGTCATCAATAGTAATGTATCGCTTTCTGATCGAAATTGTCTAAGTCATTACGTTGAGCAAGTTTAAGGTCTAAAATCAAAGCTGAGAAATCATATATCTCTCAGTAAAAGAATTGGTCAAAATCACCGGACTGAGTGAGGCAGATTCATCCCATGTACAAGTAAAGAGTTGACAACTTGACGGGCCACACACGCCGCACTTGTAGTTTGGCGACGAGTGGATCAAATTTTACAAAGTGACGGATCAGCACAAATAGTACTCTTTTCGAAGTGCAGATGATCATTGACGGATGAATATGGCGCAATCGGCACGCTAAAAAGAGTCGTTGAATACCTGTAGATCCATGGATGGCAGGGGGAGGGAAGGGAAAGGAAAAAGCTCAAGGACGGAAAGGAAAGGCATTTACGTATACGGGTTGTCGATCGCTGCCTTGTCCGGGATATCTTCGAATCACCGGCCGGCTTCGGGTTTGATAACCTAGAAGACCATTACAACTATCCCGTCAGATCTACACACACAAGAGGTACATGAAGATATACATCGTAATTGACAAGTCATCGCCAGCATCACCAGGTAGCCACGATATGCCGATAGTCATGCCTTGTATTGGAGAATCCTATGAATAGAATAATGATCCGCCTGTATTATGCTGTTGCTACAAACTCCATGGAAAACAAAAGTGTCAAGAAGCTGCCAGAGCTTTCCGATTTATTGCTCCAATGCTCCAAGCCGTGCCCCATTCCCGAGTAATGATATTATTATATGTTGTAGTCTCGCCAATGCTAAAATGCGAATATCACAGCCCGTCCAGATATTGAGTCTAAAAGAGACGCCATGCGCTGCCAAAACGAAAGGGGGGAAATGCAGTCTTTCTGTCGAAAGATGAAAAGACGATACGGGCAATGGAAAGGAGATCTCCCTTCATATCGACAGTCGTCTTGCCCATCTCGTGGCAGACTCGACGCTAGTAGCGCCGCTGTTTCGACGAGAAGTCTGCGAGGAGGAGACGACTTCCTCATCAGATTCCAAGTCGCTGTCGCCTGCAGACTCAATTTCCTCCGGGCTGGGCATGGCGGGACTCCTGTCCCAGTCTGGGATTTCGCAAATGTCCGGAGGAAGCTCACTAAAGGAGACTGATTTGACCTATCGAGAATTGTCAATACTTGTCACTGCGCTCCAATAGTGTGGACGAGAACTTACCTTGAGTGATGGACGATCGATGGCAATCTGGCTGCTATTGTAATGCTGGGGAGAGTTGCACGTTGGTGCCGACATAATCTCTGAATCGCTCGAGTCACCTTCAGGAGACGCCGACCTCGATGAAGAATAGTATGCAGGTGCCTTGAAGGCGATGATGCGACCCATGGTGATCCTCTTGTGACAAAAACAGGGAGGAAGATCCGTTTTCAAGACCACCCTGAGTTACAATGTTGTTGTTCTGAGAAAGGTGTATGTTGTGCGCGACTGGCGAGCGCTCGATGGAAATGCAAGACGATATCGGTAGGTGAAGCTTGTGAAGGAGCGTCAGTAGTGATAAGAGTGCCAGAGAGAGAGAGAGAGTGCGAGCCAGAGAGAGAGAGAGAGAAAGGAGCACGATCCCTGATAATAGCCTTAAAGCGAGACACACTACTTAAGGGGTAAGTCGGGAGTTGTAGGGGCGGGTTTGCCAGTTAAAAAAGAAGCAAGCAAGCAACCGTGGGCGCAGAGAGAGAGCCCTGGAGGGAAGAGAGCGAGAATTAAGACGAGCTGCTTGGCCCAAATTAGGTGCAGCGGGTGCGGCTGGCTGGAAGGGTTGGGCGGGCGCGGCGTCTTGTCTCGTTTCAGAAGAAGAGACGCTGCCAGAAGTTGCAAGCTGGTCCACAGGGTGAAAGTCCATACAGAAAGGCTGGACCGCGCCCAATCAGCTGGGAATGCACACAACCTTGGAAGGTGGGAAGTTGTTTCAAGAAATCTCAAAATTCCAGCTTTGGAACTTAACATTCTCCCGTGCAACGCCACCCGCCTGCCGTCCCGGTGCCAGAACCTCCAGGGCTGCAATGAGCCTTGATGCAGCAACTTCACTTTGGAGGAAATGTCCCATTCCTGCGGCAAGGCAAGTTGCATTATGACGTTCTCCCGCCAGCAACCGTGAGTGTGGGTACAATCACTCCGCAGACAAAAAGACTCTGGCATCCACGCGTCAGACTTCTCGGCAAGTCAGCCTCGATTCCGAGCAGACAATCTGCTTGTGGTCCGGATCTCTACATTTGGTAGAGCCCTGACCAGCAGATTCGCTTGCAATTGTGAGGTACGATATGCATTCGAATGTTCATTGCACATGCATATGTTGCATTGTCGTCTTTGTGACCAGCGGATGTTGTACAATGATTGTGCTTTGCAAGTCTGCAAGTGTTCCAACACAGGGTCGTGGAGCGCCGGTGATGCGATTTGACAATGGCGGCTACGTACGTACGTACGTACGTACGTACGGGACAAGCATTCACTTTCGCAGTTGGGACTGCGCGCGACGTGTGTGTGGATGAGAAATTCTTTCATTTGTTATAATAATCATATGTACATATATGCATGCGGTTTTTGCAATGCTACAGGAACTTATTCCGTGTTGTCCTGTGCTTTTTGTCTTTTTTCTTCTTCACGACGGCGGGCTATCCTCGCGACTATTGCTTTGTCCCTTCGTGCCAACTCAGTAGCTTTCCGGGTAACTTCTACATGCTCACTATCGGAGCCATCTTCGGCACGCGAAGCATCAGACATAGTCCTCACTTTCAATTGTAACTTGAGCAATTCTTCCTGCACTAGGTTTGTGATCTTGTCCTGCTGTGCTGATGTCAAAAATGGAGGAGCGCTCCATCCTAAATAAATATTTTTGTGAGAGGGTCGAATCAATACAGAGTCTTTGTGCGGATATCCTTCCAGAGCTTTAGCGCATAACAAACAGAGATTCTTGCCTATTCCGACGCGGATCTTTGGAGGTAGTCCTTCGTACTGTAAAAATGAGTTTAGCAGATTCAGTTCAGCGTGGACACAAGGAGTGAAATAAGCAGGTTTGGGTGCTTTGTCTTCTGCTTTGCTTTCAATCACGAGATCTGCAACCTGATCGTAACTAACCGGCGGAATGTAATGGACTTTTCGAATGCTTAAAATCTGTTGCTTGTACTTGGCTTTGGTGCAGCATGATGTGACCTGATTAATCGTGTGATAATATAGAGACAATCTCTCGAGAGACACAAGCCCAAATCTAGTCTTGCTGTCGAGTTCGAGTCGAAAATCTTGATCTCGAGAAGCTTGTTTCCCATAAACTCGCAGGTAGAATTCTCTTGCCTGATCACAGAATGATAACAACAAGTCAAGAAGGTGAGGCGCTGAGGTCAGCCTGTCCTTGTCCGCTTTACTTTGGTTCCAGAACTCAACAAGTTCTTTATGCTTGTTTGTTACATGCAACCATAGCTCTTTATTCTCGGGATCATCTCGAGTGACCTTGTCAGCATATTTCGAAGCTTTACCCCAATGCCGCTCAATTTGCGATCTGATGCGGTGTACTGCGAGCTCAACGAAACGAAACAAAAATTCTACCGAAACGTCTAGCCGATCTTCTCCCTCTGATTGAGCGAGCGCGTCTCCTGATCTTTGCTGTTCTCAAGAGAGGTTAAAGAGAGGTCCAAAAGGTAAGTCAAGAACGCCATTAATAAGTCAGTCATCAGGTAGGAACCATAACAATGTCAAGCTGAGACACTGATCAGTGGGGTGCGTAAGTAAAATGAATTCGATCGAATTCGACCCCCTCGATTTGTGTATGCACTTGTCTGTGTTTCGTCGTGGAGCATATTAAGTATATGCATACGTACGTATACGTATACTGTAGAGTCAAGAGAATGTTCTGATGTCTATATTGCATCTATACTATTTGAGACGAGGACATATATCTATTATCTATTGTACAACGCAAGCTCGAGGAATTGACCTGAGCCTGTCACGTGCCAGATCAGTTGATACGATCATAAATCCGATGATGAACACTCAACTGTAGCTAGCTGGAGAATTGAGCATGTCGCTGGTGCCTTGCGGTGGATTTAGATCTCATCTAGATCAACCGGCATCTTAGCTAGCGCGCGCGCTTACCTGTATATAGGTATATATTTGAGCTTAAGCTTGAAGTCCATCAACTCCCACCTAGGCAGGTCTGTTCGGCCCAATATCAGCTTTGTAAGTTCGACACCCAGACCACACCCAGGTTGTGATCCGTCGAAAAGAATCGCTATTTGGCATATGATGCATTGTTGTCTTTGCAATCGTGATCAACGCAGATTAAATCTGGGACCATCTCACTGTTCTTTGCAAGCGTGCGAGTGTGTCAAGCAGGGTCGTGAAGCGCCGGTGATGCGAGGTGACGACGGCGGCCACGTACATACGGGACAATCATTCACTCTCGCAGTTGGGACTGCGACATGAGTGTGGATGAGAAACTCTTTCATTTGTTATAATCATAATATGTAAATATATAAATATATATGTATGTATGTGGTCTACGACGCTGCAGATTTCATGGCACTTGTTCATTAACGCTTTCGACCTGGCGTCGTACTCTCGCGGATAATTTTGGGTCCTTGCCCAACCTGGGAACTCTGTCCTCCATGGCCTGTGTATGCTCTTCATTGGACCCGGACCCTGCACCCGATCCATCTGACATAGTCCTCACTTTCGGTCGTAGTTCATTCAGTTTATCCTGCACTAGGTCTGTGATATTCTCCTGACGTCCTGATGTCAAAAATGGAGGTGCGCACCATCCTGGATATATGTTCTTGTGAGAAGGTCGAATCCATACAGACACAGAACCTATCCTAGAGTACCTTTTTAAAGCCTCGGCGCACAGGAAACAGAGATTTTTTCCCACTCCAACACGGATTATTGAGGGAAGATTCTGGTGCTGTAAAAACGAAAAAATAAATTCAGTTCAGCGTGGACACAAGGCGTAAAGGAGAAAGGTTTGTCTTCAATCATGAGGTTCTTGACCGGATCGTAGCTGACCGGTGATATGTAATGGACTTTCCGAATGCTCAGAATTTGTTGCTTGTACTTGGGTTTGGCGCAGCTAAACATGGCTACCGGGCCGTAATGTCACGGCTCGGTACGGTCGTCTCACCGTACCGGGCCGTACTGTTACGGTAAG